>JAWQUT010000737.1:130592-148830 GCA_033807755.1 Ellobium chinense
CCAAATCTAAAAACTTGGTTTTTCTAACCCTGCCTTGTACATGTATGTATTTTCATCAAGGGTTCAGACATTCAGAAGCATACATGTTGACTCGGATTCATCAGAGGAAGAGGGACAAGCCTTCTATGCTGGGGGATCTGAGAGGAGGTAAGAACTAATCATACTGTCCAGCACTGTTACTTGGCACTAACATAATTGGTATGCTATATTCTTAACACAGTTATCACTAACCCTTGAGTTCTCACACAGGCAGAGTCAGATGCTCAAAGTGAGGAAAGCATTCGATGATTGTGCAAGTACTGAACATATAATAAAACTACAGTGCGAGTCAAAACTTGTGCTTGGGGAATATGTAGAAGTGACACTTATTACAGTGACATACTGACTATGACCGTTGTCACAATAAGACCATTACCAAAACCAAGGCCAAGGCTTTTACCAAAATCAAGGCCACAGCCATCACCAAAGCCAGAGCTGTTATCCACACCAAGACTGTAGTTTTGAAAGTGAAAGACTGTAGTTCTGAAAGTGATCAGGGAGTTGATCAGCCTGTGCAGCAGTTATGTGATGAGAAAGTCGGTTGACTGTGATGTGGGAGGAAACCTTGAAGTTGGGAAAACAGCAGTTGATGTTCTAGGTCATGGGTTGTGGAATATCATCATTCAGTGGGAAGTGGAATATTATCATTCAGTGGGAAATCCCTCATGGGATGGGAAAGAGAAGGAATCGGATGTGGCTGAGCTTGTTAAGTGATAGAGGAAAACTCCATAGAAAGAAGAGGGAAATTGAAACTGTTTAGGTCACATGTTTACTGTTGGTATTGTCTTACTTTGCCTTGCCTTTGATCCTTGTCACTGCTTTGATGTCAGCTCTTGCTATGAACCCACGGTGTAAGGAGAGTGGGTTAGCCTGAGGTTTTGCGCTACTGAGTAGCTGGGAAGAGGAACGTATTATGTTTGCCCTCATTTTGAATAATATCTGTCTTTACCTTTGCAGTGGTCAGCAAGTCTTGGGCCCGCCAAGGAAGAAGGATGCTAACAGACTGGTAGATTCACTTTTTAAATCAGCAAGAGAGTGAGTACTTGATCCATTTCTTAACAGTTTGAAGGATTAAGTGCTGGAATAGAGGTCATGAATAGGGACTTCTATTAACATATTTATTAAATACTAGCTGAAGTATCCCGGCGCTGCCGGGAAGTGGGGGGGGAGGGAGGGATGTGAAGCATCAGTGAACTATCCACCCCTTCACCCGAAGCATTACAGCACTTGTGATTCCCGCCTATGAATATTCCTGCGTATGCAAATTTGGATAACGTCATCCGCTAGAGAAATGTTATTTTGCTTCGTCGATCTGGGGTTGGCGTGTGCGTTCAAATTTCCAGAGGCAAACGAAACACAATGTCTTTCCGGTAGAAATTTTAAAGTTTTATCTGGAGTCGACGAAATGGCAGAATGAATGCCGGAAACAAAGACAAAGAGAAAAATGCGGCACAAAATTTGTAAATTGGTTAATCCAATCTTGCAGTTTCCATGAGCAGACAGTGATGCTAAACATTCTGTATCGGATATTGTACATGTTGACTTTTTCAACCGAATTTTCCAAACAGCGGTTTTGAAGGTTATGCGTTAGGAAGGGAACGTGCCACGTCCCCGATCCAGTCTTATAATATAGATTTCATGTTCATTCAATTATTGAAATGCAGTTGAATACTTACTTGCCACAGGTGAAAGGTGAATTTGATTGTAAGAACTTGCCAAGAGGGCCAAACAGGAAAGGTGGGAGAAGTTCAGTTGCGAGGTAAACGGCGATAGAGCTCTAATGAAGTTCTGGAAATTGTACAGATCCATGCAGAGACAACAATGGTGTGCTCATATCAGATCACTGAGCTTGGAGGATGGATGAAAGCTGACCACAGATGAGGAGAGGAGAAGAGCATTTCTCTACCATTATTTGTGGGGGATGCCACTGATTATCCTGACGTACATGTGTTTACTGCTGATGGCATTAAGGGTATACTGAACTCATCCAAGGTTACAGCACCAGGGCCAGGCGGAGTGGACTATGAGAGAATCAAGGCACTTGATGACAAGTATATTCAGGAGTTAGCTGATATGTTTACTAACAGCTTGAGGATGGGTGATGTGCCAGAGGACTGGCTTCATAGTTATCTAGCAGTTCTACCGAAAGCAGGTCAGGATCACAGTTGGCTGGATGGCTATAGAATAATTACAATGCAGAAAACAGTGGGAAAGCTGATGGAAAAGAAGATGGCGGGGGCACTGGCACACAGCCTGGAAATATGGAGTGTGCTACCACCAAGTTTGGGCAGTTATCGAAGAGGTAGGACATTAGACCAATGCAGCCGGCTTTGCCTATGACACTTATGAGGCATTTCAGCTCAAGGAGGAGACAGTTGCTGTTGTGGTATATCTTGAAGATGTTTATAACCGGGTGTCCTATGAGGTGCTCATGGATCTGCTCATAGGCTGACGTAAACCCCGTGGTTATTAATTGGATTGCCGCAGCTCTCCTGAAACGAACTGTTGCACATCGATTGAGTGGATGGACATCAAATCCTATGATGATAACCCCAGGCTTGCCTCAGGATTCAACGTTATCGCCTGTATTGTACAATATTTACACAGCCAAGTTGGCGTCCTTGGAGATTTCCAATGGAAGGCTACTCACCTTTGCAGATGATGCCCTCATTTACACAAGTGGTACTAAACGGCAGGAAATGGCTGACTGCATGCTAAACACACTTGGCAGGGTCAGAGAGTGGTGTAGTGTTTCATGGGCAATCATTAATCCAACCAAAGCATCAATTGTGTGGTGCTCACAGGACAATCACATTGTCAAGAAGAAGCTTTCTGACATCAGGATTGGCGACTAAGGGTTCCCAAAATTAAATACTTGGGCATCTGTGTAGACAGAACACGAAGTTACAAGGAGCATATAAACAACCCCTTTTTGACATGTGCAAGGGGAGGGGTCTGGCAGCAGTTAAGATGATGGCAGCAATGCGGCTTCAACAGCATGCCCTCCTCATTATGTTCCAAGCTGTGGTGCTGTCAGTGATTGACCATTGACTAGACTTAGTCACAACGTCAACTTCCCAGGTCGCCGGGATGGAAAGAATTCAAATGAGGGAATGAGAGCCATCTTTGGGTGCACACGGGACACATCAGCTGCTGCCATGCGGTACCTGTTGGGTCTACCATCTATACAAGGCAGACACAGGGAGGCCCAGATCAAGGCCATGTTCTGAATTGTCAAGGATGAGAATCACCTTCTCTATAAAGAGCTGGTCATAATGAAAGGTGCCAGGATTAAAAAAGGTAGGTCCTGTCTTGCCGAGGCTTAGGATACTGCGAAAATGTTTGTGGGCTACAGCAGATTAGATGAGGTAAAGAATGGATGAGATGTGACAAAGACTTGGCAAAATTTACATGAGGTGTCTTCACCATGGGACGCGATTGTAGGGAAAGAGCTGCACTAGTGGTGAACGCTGAGGTATTATGGTTGATAGCTGAGAACACCGAGAGGCATGATGTCATCATATACACAGGCGGATCAGTAAAGAGGGATGTCAAATTAGGATGGGGCTTTTCGGCACGAGTCGAGGGGAAAACCATGAAGGAAGCGAGTCAGGCATATGCTATCAGGCATGAAAATGGAGGAGGAAGCTGCCACTGCTGCACATGAATGGGTCAGTACCACGATGTTCAGAGGCGTGGCTATAGTCACTGACTCACAGAGTATGCTCCGGAGGATAGAGCTCTGCCTTCTGAAGCCGGAATGGATCAGGTTTCTCCAGCAAAGTCAGCTGAAAAGCCTCGTATGGATATATACTCCCAGCCATGCTGGAGTTACAGGCAATAAAAGGGCAGACTCGCTGGCTGGAAATGCAGAGGTATGAGTAGTACTGATGTTGGGAGAGAAGGAAGTTCTGACCAGCCTTAGAGCCAATGGCATGGATGAAGTTAGTGATACAGTGGAGCGGCTGCGGACCCTCGGGGTCAGACAAGGAGCTGCAGCAAAGGAGGAAATATCGGGACAAGATAGGCAACACCGCAATCAGCATCTGACTTGCACCATCAGTAGGATAACCCTGAACCATATCATGAGGTGGATGACGGAGCGGCTATGGACGTGTCCTGACTGCATTGATGTCGACTCTTCATCCAAGTAATCCAAGTAATTTGACTTATTCATGCAATTTGCACACGCCAGATTGTTTCCCTTGGAGTTGAATCAGATAACAAAATAACACACTGGGTTACCATGAGCTGAGTATCTCAGTATAGTCTCTGTATTATTTCAACACCAATTCAGCACAAGAACTTTGGACTGCAATAATACTTTGACCTGAACATGACCGTCTTGTGGTTGAGCATTTGGAATGTCTTTTATGTTAACAAGACAGTGTCATCGGTGAAACAGATGCATCAACAATTAACCACTTGATTGGTTTAACCAAGTGACATGGTAAAAAAATGTGTATTTTATTTGGTCTCCTCAATTGAATATTTCAATAAGTGATATTTAAAATAGAGTTGTTGGAATCTTGTGCTATCTCAGGCTATAAAAGCTATGCATGCCATGAGCTTGCATGGTTTGAACTTTTCAAGCAAGAATGAATTGATTTGTGAAATGTGAGTCGTGTTTTTCAGGCATGGTGCAGAAGAGAAAAAGGAAGATGAGGAATCGGCAAGAGAGAATCGAGCATTTGTTGGTGCCGGCTACAGACTTGGAGAAACTCAGGATGACACCACAGTTGTTGCAGGTGCTTCAAGGTCACAGCCTCGAGAGCAGGTATGGTGTGGAGAGCAGATAGGGATAAGGAATATAGACATTGGCTAAGTGAAATATGATAATAATAATGATAATTTTAATAACATACTTTTTGAAGCTGGTATCCCAGCAGTGTCTACTGATGCAACTTCTCTTTAGGTTTGCTCTAGAAGGCTGTATTACTCAGTAAGTTTCTCAGTTCCCTAAAGAACATACAGTGGATGTTTGGCTTCTTCATTTACCTCATCTGTAAATTCCTCTAAGGTGCCGGCCAGGAAATCAACTTAGGGAGACTGTGATGGTTATTCAAGGATTTTGAACATTTGCTGTTGGAGTAGGGGGTGAAGGAGACAGACATGACATTCTGTTATTGCGGATTTAAGATTTGATTCATGTGCACCCTTCTTATTTCAGGTGGACAAGAAATTGCAACTGTGGAAGAATGGTTTCAGTGTGGATGATGGTCCTCTCAGAGATTACAATGATCCTGAGAACAAGCAATTTCTAGACAGCATATCTCGAGGGTAAACCATTGAGTTGACAGTAGATTTCACTAAAGGCGGGGGCTAGCCAGGCATTGAAGCAAGGAAGGAGGCTTGGGGAGAGACAATCCAAATTTCAGAGGATGTTTTGGAACAAAAATATAATTGTTTTCATTTGTTGAACTGTATTGTTGTATGAGGCTTGCTGTGGATCTTAGAAATGACATTCTGAAGCAGCTAACAATGAGCTGTGAGAATATAACTTATTGCTATCTTTCGCCAAATTCCATCTTGTCAGTGCAGTAGAAAGTCAGTAGTGGAGGGGGAGGGGAGGGGTTTCTTGCCATACAGTGCAAATTGTTTTATCCTAAATTCTTCTTAAGGCCTTATGACTGAAGATCAACACCAAAAGCAAGAAGTCATTTTTTTCACATTTAAATTTGGCTTTTAAGCTGCAGTAACAGTTGAGTTGAATCTGAAGTGTTTGGAGACGGAAAGACGTCCTTGAAGGCAGGAAATAGATTTATTTATCTTAACGATCAACTGTTGCTGTAGTTTGGCAAATGTGTCATGTCACTGTCAGTGAGCAATAAACAACAGCCTGACACTGCACATCTCATGTTTGATTAGATGAACGTAGACTCACATACAATAGCCTAGGTGAAACACTGAGCGAGGCCTGCCATTGGCTACAGTTTACAACCCAAGACCTTGCTTATCGGTCAGTTTTTGCATACTGTCCACAAATAAATGATTATTGAGCGCATTGGCAGTTGAATCACTCTGATGAAGCAAAGACCCATACTAAGACTAAGAGTGTGGCAGTTTGGCTGTAGTGGCCAGGCTTTTCACTCTTTCAGGCCTGTTATAATACAGCTATTTTAACAATGACAAAGAGGAGGTGGGAACAAGGATTTGGATTTCCGTTGTTAAAATCAGGTCCCTGTTACAACCATGGCTGTTATAAATGGCTTCCACTGTATATGTTTTATCTCATAGCACTTCATGTCCTTTATCTGAAGTATATAATCATGAAATCTCTGTTTCACTTACATAAAATTGTAATAGCAGAGTCACTGATTTGTTTGAAACTATGCCAATACAGTATTTGCTTCATGAGGATTTTAATGTTCTTGTATTGTAGAGAAGTTCCTCAGGAGCTGATTCGAGATGCCCGGGGAGGAGAAGTGAATCTGGACATGGAAGATCACCGCGCTGAAGATTATGTCAAGCCAAAGAGTACCATAAAAGCTTTTTCTGGAGCTGGTCATATGCTGGGCAGGTTAGACTCTCCACAGTTTCTTCTTTTGCAAGTTTTTTTTCTCTGTCTCAGAGAACAGTGAAACTGGTTCATTGCTAAGTATTCAAACTGTTTGACCTTGTGGTGATGTCATTGATCACATCCCAGTGCACTCTTAGAGCAGAATGAGAATTTGTTCCTCTGAGATAACGGAACAGATAGGATAGAATTCTATCCTCTTCTAGAAATGCCATTTGCAGTTTGAAATGGTAGGCAGTAGTTTTTGGTAAAGTTGAGACATTTCCAGAACATCTATATTTTGAGTCCCTAATCAGTCACAGGCTACTTGGAACAGATAACATTTTGGGTCTGGGTGTTGAGTATCTTCAAAGAACGGTGGATAAAATACATGGCACCAAGAATCAGTCAAATTATTTTAGAATTAAACTTGTGGTATAGGTGAATGAAAATCAGCTGGAATTTGTCTCTAAACATTCAGGCAGTTGATACTGACCTCAGTATTGGCCTATGGATGAACAGCTGATAATGCTATATGCTTGTTAATGTTGTGTTTCTTTGAGTGAATATGACCTAATGCTTGCTAAGACTTGCAGTGTAAAGAACTGAATACTAGTAATACACAAACATTAGCAGCCAGCCAGTGTATTTAATGGAACTCTTGATCAATACCAGCTGTGTTTAGTCAGTTTCAATTCTGTCACCTTTCTTGAACTGTAGTTCTACATTCTCTGCATTTCTGGAAAGTCAGGTCTGTGTGATACCAGGTTTGTGACACCTATTAGAAGGGCAAATCACTCATTGTGTACAACCCAATTAATCCGCTAATCTATAAAATCCCCCTTTTTTGGGGCCCTGCCAGCCAGTGTTAGGGTGTAGAAATGTGTAAAATGACCTGTGATCTAAATAAAGCATCCAATTTTAAAGTTTCAGGTACAATTTGAGCCTTCTAGATAAAAAAATAAAATGTGTAGGCCTATGTATTCGCACACGGTCAAAACCAGCCAAATGAAAAATTGGGGACCAAATCAGAATTTGAGGTGATCTTTTTTGAAAGACATTTGTGAAAAATTTTGGGCGTTGACCCCCCTTTTTCTTTCCGTGAAAAGATCGGGCAAAAGAAGTACTTTAACCTTCATGGAAGAAATTTCCCCAAATCACAGTGGTATATTTAGAATAACGCAAAATGTTAATAGGGCCAATAGACTCAGCTTCACTATCGATGTCAGAATCACTGATACTACTGTCGTCACTGTTGTAACGATAAGTTTGATAAAAATCAAGCTCATCCTCGTCAGAAGAATACAAATCTGTGAGCACTTGTTCTGCTGTATACAAAGTAGGCCTTGCTCATTTCCCAGAGGAAGTACTGGGTTGACCTGTCGTTCGTTTCATGGCTAAAAAATTTAGTTTCACCCAAAAACACCGAAACGCACGTTCATAGAAGGTGCCATTTACAGTAAGATATTCATTCAGCACAAATTGTAGAGCTTAAAGCTGATTCGTCGCTAAATTTAGATATTGACGTCGTTTTTGCGAGGACTATTTTAGGGCCTACCGATATTCCCGCTACAGTGGGAATCCGGCACAGAAGGCTGAAAGCGCATTCCCTCTACAGCGGGAATCCGGCTTGAGCGGGTTAATGGAAAACCATGATAATTACTACTTCTGAAAAATAATATTAATATATTATACCCTTTCTCTAGTTTTCTTCACAAACTTCAATGTGGACCATGTAAATTTTATAATTCACTGAAAGCTCAGTTTGTCACCAAAGTACTCTGTCACTTTGACTTCACAACAAAGTACACTGCCATGTTGAAGAGGTAATGTATTACAGCAGACATTGGTGAAAATGAAAATGGTTAAATCAAAAGTA
Source organism: Ellobium chinense (assembly GCA_033807755.1). Lineage (NCBI taxonomy): Eukaryota > Metazoa > Mollusca > Gastropoda > Ellobiida > Ellobiidae > Ellobium > Ellobium chinense. The sequence goes on from JAWQUT010000737.1 coordinate 139,007, forward strand.
CCGCTAAAATGACAAGAAATGTTAGGCTTGTTTCTTTCTTTTTGTTTTTAGGCTTCTCTGTCGAAATCAAAACTCTGTTTAAAGAAACATAAATTTTTGGTCCTGTGAGGTTTGATTCATCCATTGTCTGCTAGAACAGTTTTTGAGTTATCGCTGGCAAAGAGAACGTTCAGTTTATTTCCCACAATTTTTGTTGTTTTCATTGGGAAAAAGAAAAAAGTCACCTCTTTATTCTTTTGCTGTAATCTGTTGCATTGTCTATACTACATATAATGAAGATACGTTTTGACAATAGTTTAGATGTAGAGGAGGGTTTTCTTCTCCTCTCAAAATTCTAAGAAGGGGTCGCAAGGTTGAGTAGTTACAGTCCTGATTTCAGATCTTGTTTTCCTGTTGTTTTCTGTTTCTATATATTTCAGTTTCATCCATTGATGCCACTTGTTGGCCCCTGCCAAATTTCTAGATTCCTAATCCCAGGATGTCTAAAGTGTGCAGGTCTAAGGATTTAGAATGATCCCAACACTTTGAAGGTTCCAGTGAGGCACTCAGTGTCATGAATAGTGGCCTTAGAGACAACAGTTACAAGACATCTTTCTCATTCCCATGGAAGCAGTGCATATTGTCTGGCTCTACAATTAAGCCAACATGTATCAAAAATTTTATCATGGACAAAGTTTTTGAGTTAATTTAAAGATTGACATAGACAGGTCCTGTATGAGTGGCATCCATGGTTTCATCTTTGGACACATCATTTTTCTTTATACCCTTTGAGTTCGTGTTCTGAGTTCTGGCCTTGATCTTTGACCTTTGACTTTTCCTCCTGACTAATTCTTCTCACCCTTCTGCTGCCAATCACCTATCACCAGCGACGACCCCGCCTCTTTCAGCCCTGCCCCTGCTGTGATAAGGTCAGCTCCTCCTGCGGGTGACAGGCCACCGCCTACAGTGGAAGTTGATGAGACAAAGCCTGTGACGAGTGTGCAGTTGCGTTTGGCAGATGGTAAAAGGTATTTGGATAGATTTGTTTTATGTAGTTATCTTGAAATTGAATGAGACAGGGTTACATCAGGCATATAATCATGGTAATGAAGTATATAAGTTAACCTGCTGACATGACTTAATGTCATTACTACCTCAGCATACTGAATCACTCAGTAGGCTTCTCAGCTCCATGGATAGCATTCTTGATATTTTTGGGTTTTTGGTGTGAGGGTTCAGGAAATCAAATTTCTTTTAACCAGATCCACACACACTTTGCTCAGGCAACAGCTGATATCATAAGTCTCATTTCATCCAGTTGATTCCCACTGATTTACTTTTCTTCTCCTTTGTTTCCAGGTTAGTGCTGAAGTTGAATCATTCTCATACAGTCAGCGATATCAGGCAGCACATCATTGTGTATCCTTTACTGAACGAAAACATATTATTTGTGTATGTATACCAAGTGACAGATAAAAACTTCCCAATCTTAAAGTCCAAAAAGATTTATTGAACAAGTGTTCAGTAATTTGTTGCTATGCATGGAGTGTTGTGAGGAATCTATAAATGTAAATATGGTGAACATTTCTCGCGATATTTTGCTGCACGTTGAAAGTGCAAAAAAATAGCCTATTTGTGCTCGACTAGTCTAGTTATTTTCTGGTAGAACAGGATCAAATTTTTTCTGAATCTTGCATTTGGGTCCCAACTTAGTTTTAAAAAAACAAAGTTTTCAAGGCTTGTGTCAGTTTATTTTGTTCAATTTAATAATGCCGAGATTGAGCTCCAAAGACAGTGGAACAGCTCTGAATGTTTCACAGTGGCTCATGGCACAACTGTTCCACTATGACCACAGAACTATTTCTAGGCTTCTGGAACATTTTCAGGCCAACTGAAATATTCAAGGTGGATCCCATAGTGATACTCCACGTGTTACTCATGACAGGTCTGGCTAGTATATTGTGAACATAATTTGAGAAATCACTTCTAGACTGCAGTTACACTTTCACGGAATATCCAAAGAAGAGGTGGTAATTAGTTGTGGACTGATTCCTCATTTGAAAAGTCGACTTGGCTCCATTTTTGGCGGCAAAGATTGTAAGGTTTGACTTAAACTCTATTTTTGAACTCAACCTTTTTCAGTTTGTGAGGGAAAGGCTGGTAATGCAGCTGTAAGATCGACTAAAGACGGGATGCTGACTAGCACGACAATCTGTTTATACAGTGTCAGCATAAATCATGTTCCTCGGGGCTGGCATTGTTTTCTTGCCTTTGAGGGCCATTTCATTTAGTTGTTTTTTTTTTCATTTATCATTTTCATTTCATTGCGAAGATCAGAACACAAGAAACGATATAAGTATGAGATAATATCATACAAAAATATAATGTGTAATTTGACAGCACTGAGCAAAATTATAATGAAAAATATGTGAGAACTCTAGAAGTGGGTTGATCCTTTCAGTTCTTCTGTAACTGAATTTTACATGGCTCCATGATTATTCACACACTGACACTCACACATACACACAGATAGACAGACAGTGGCTCATATATCAGAACCTTTGTCAGCCAACTAGCATTGACATTACTCACACTCTCCTATGCCAAACTTCGTCATGTGCCATGTCACCTTACTCCTCCTCCCAGCACGTCCCCACTTCCACTGCTAACTCTTCTTTTTCTTTCCATTCCTATCATCTAACATAAACAACCTTCCATCATTTGCATTTATAGAAGCTGGGACACTCAGCCTGCGCGAACCCTGCTATGAATGTGTGGCGTGATTAACTTTTAGTTGAGCCGATAAAAAACAAAAAGTTTTAGTTGAGCCAAAATAAACCAAAAACTTTTAGTTGAGCCAGATTTGAGCGATTGACAAAGATTGGAATTAAAATTCGATCTGTTGGAGTTGAACCTGACTCACTGAGTTGATTAATTCAGCTGCAGGATAAAATTGCCCTGGCTCGATCTTTTGAGTCGAGCTGCCCAGCCCTGGTGGTAATGTTTGTGGATGAACTATCCGGTGCTGGCGCAGTAACGCCAGGGACTTTTAAACTACAGACCTTGTTTGTTGACTGCATCTCGTGTCAAACTCATTTGCAGTAATCGAATCTACACATTCGGTGGGCTCTTCACAGATGGGATAGTGGAATTCTATCAGACAAGTCCTGATTCTGTGATTCCTGACGAGTGGACAGAGCATGAGAGTATGACGTTGAAGAGGTGAATGATTTGCTGTCACATCAATGAGGCAGATTGAAGGGGCAGTGGCAGTGTTTTGGTATGGGCTACCATTAGTACACACCATAGATGTGATGCGGTGCGGTCTTTATTTTTTGATGGACATGTCGATTTAGCAACACACACAGACGACATTTTGTTAGACCTGGTGGTACCCTGTTTAATGCCCACCAAAATCTCCATCTTTTCAACAAGACAGCACCAGGGCACACACACCCTATGTGCTTCTTTGAACTTTGTTGGACATGAGCAGTTTGCTGTGTTACCATGGCCAGCATATTCACTAGGCTTATCACCAACTGAACGCTTTTGGGATGAATGTGTGTTGAGTGCAAAATCACATCACTATGATGTAAAAGACCTTGGTCACCACCTTGTTGCTCTGAACCAAGAATGGAGTACTTTGCCACAGCAATCACTCATGAGGCTGACAAGATCACAGCAATCACTCATGAGGCTGACAAGATCAATTGGAAGGTTTTCATGTTTGTATTAATACCAAATATTCCATAGTGAAGTTTTGGAAATGGGAGAGATAAGCGTATCATCACACTAAATACATGTAGTGTCTCTCTGAATCAACTCATTTGTAATTTTTGTATTAGTTAGCAAACATATGAAGTATAGGCCTATATGTACAAATTTAAACATGTTGTGGCTATTTTTGAAGGAGTTTTGGATCATTTACTAGATGGAGAGTTTCTTCTGCCACTCATTATATTTATATGATTTTCTTCTCATTTTATGTGTATTATTTTTACTGCTTTTGCTCGTCTCCCATGTTGGATGAAATTCATGTACATAAATGTTGGAGTTTCCCAACCACTGGCTGAAACTGACATGAATTTGCAAGTGGAAAATTTTAATCATCATCATCGTTTTCAGCTGCCACTACATCAACATGGATGGTTTCAAAAACTCCTTGACCAAAATCCAGAACAAATCCTCAGTATGCCCAGTCCAACTTTTGTCTCATGACAACGTTTCCCAACAAAGAGCTCACAGATGAAAGTCAAACCCTGGAAGATGCGAAGCTTCTCAATGCCGTCATTGTACAGAAGATGAAGTAGATATTGAATCTTATCAGACGATTCCTCACTATCATTGTCCTGGATCTTGGCAAGCTCCATACCAAGTAACAGCAAGGCATTAGAGTAACAAGCATATTGCTCATCACAAACTATAGACACTTTTGTTAGCAGTAGGAGTAAGTATTCTACATGTCCGTACACACAAAATGTTTGGCAACTGCATAATCTCATTCAAATTCTGTTCATTGAAGCAAAAGAAAAACAAAGTCTTGTGAGGATGAAGTAGTTTAAACAGTAGCAGTAATGGCAGTCAATGATAAAAAAAGAATGGAAGGATTGGAACTGTTTGACATTTGTTATGCCTTTGATACTTTGCCAAACTTGAGAAGCCAAGTGAAACCGATGGAATAGGAGAATATTCTATACTCTTGGCATTGACTCCACCTGTCAGTTGATCAGCAGATTTCCGCTATTGCGCCCTCAACTCGTCAGTTTGCTCTTTTTTTTAACAATGTGGAAGTGCCTGAAAACAACAGTAAAGGCAATTTCAGCATTTCAACTACAATGTGAAAGGAGAGCTGCTGATGGTTTTGTCATTTTGTTCTCATTTGACATGTTAAATAAATGAAGTGAATGATAAATGATAGACACAGAGTGCATGTCAAGACTTGTTACACAAGGGGGTTCCCTCTGTACTGAGCTTTCTCAGTTTCTTGAATGTACTAGAATTTATGGCAAAAATCTCCACCAGTGACACTCAAGGCAAGTTATGAAAACAGCATCCTCTGGATTTAAGTAGCAAGCATTTTCTAACATTCTGTTCGTATGTCTCCAAGAGTACCAGGTTTCAACAAGATCTTCTATTTCTTGAACCCATAAGATTGGGAAGAAAAATATCTGCTTGGCACTAAAAAAACTGCATGGCAGCAAGATGAAATGATTGGAGATATGGATAAAGAAAATGATTATTTAGGAGAACCTACAGCTAGTCTGGAGAGATGATGAGGTGAACAGTAGAAAAATCTAAGTGGAGGGCCATGACTGCCTACACCAGCTGTCATTTTGGACATGAAGAGGATGCGTATAAAATTTGCAAAAGCAGCATTGGCAGTTTTTCACAAACTTGCCCTCAGTGCTAGTAGCGGATATTCAGCTTTTACTTAACATCCCAGGCAATTAATTTTGCTGTAAATGTACATGTAATAGGATTGAGATGTTTTGAGAAGGGGTTGGTGGGTGTTTGTTGGGAGGGGGTGGGGGTGGGGAAGGTGGGAAATGAGGTGTAAGAGTGAAGAAGATGCCAAAGAGAGATTGTAGAACTTGTGGATGCCTTCTAGTATCTCATGATTTACTCAGTCGTATGGATGACTTTTGTCAGTATGGATGACTTGTATGTCAACACGAGAAGTAGTCTTCTCCTGAACATACACATTCTAATTACTCAGTAGTTTGAAGTAGGAGGAAGTTACCCGAACACATAGAATAGGGGAGTTCTGTTCTGGGACAAGTAAAAAGAAAACCAGTAATAACAAGGTCTTATAGACTAAGTATGCACTGAAAACATGTTAAGACCATTCTTTTGAAATGTTCATTTCCATAAGTTGATGTGTGAATTTTTGCTGATCCTGACACACTTTGAATTCGGAATCATTCAGGGTCAAAAGTAGGTCGTTTAGTTGGTTAGTTTCTTTGCAGTTTGGAGTCTGTGCTGATGAAGAAAGAAAGAAATTGCCAGATCTCTGTGATGCTTTTTGTAATTAATGAGAAATGGTTTTCAGTTTTGTCAGAGAGTTTTGTTATTTTCACATTATAATGTTTTTAAAGAAATACAGCTTACATCCAGGTTGTTCCACAATAAAAAAAATTGAACATTTCAGAAATAGATTTCATATTTGTATGTTGATTTTGATGTTCTCTGGAGTAAATTTTTTTTTTTGGTGTCCTGAGTCTCTTTCTTGTCATGGATTGACTTTGACATGGTTACAGATTATGTTCATGTCACAAACATGTAATACAATCATAGTCTGTGTAGTCTAGTCGAGATGGGTGACATCTATCCAAATGCTGTTGTTACAGTGTAACTAGTAGGAACTGTCAGTAGGAACTGTTAGTAGGAACTGTCAGTAGGAACTGTCAGTAGGAACTGTCATGGTGAAAACTGATTGCTGCAGTGATTCCATCCACCACATCTGCCAAATATTCCAATACTACATGTATATACAATCTGCCTTCCAACTCACTCATTCTTTCTTACGTCTTCTAAGGACAGTCAGATGTTCCAATGGTATGGTACTAACAAACATACAACATCACTATCACTTCCCAAAATACTTTTCACTTTTGTTTTGTTTTCTAAAATTATGATAGATTATTGGCACATTCTACTACACTGATGAAGTTGTTTGTGTTGACATATAATCATTACATTCCAGAAAGAAGTTTAGAGAAACTCAGGATAACATGCAACTTGTTTGTTTGTTTGTTTGTTTGGTGTGAAGAGAGCCAGGAGTTCCTTATAAGAATTGATGTCTTGGAGCTCACACATGAATCCCAATACTGTCATGAAAATAGCTGAACATCTTCAACTTATTTGTGGAATACATGGACAATCTTATCCATCCACATGGATATACATATATTGGTAAACAAACCTAGTCACAGACCGGCTGGCTCACTCAAATTCATATATCGAGGGCTGCCTGTGCAAAGGACCATAATATTATATGAATTGCATAAGTGAGATAAGACCTTAACGCAGGCACCCCTCAAATATGTTCCAACACTTCATTTAGAAATAAAATGAACACTCTTTTTACACAAATCATTTGTATGTATTTGATAGACATGGATCAAATCAATTGAAACAGAACAGTATACAGTACATAATTATTATGAACATACATCTTTCATAGCTTAGCAGTCAGGGCAACTAAGATCATAAACTGTAATGGAACCATTGTAAATCATGATTTCTCAAACACAATATTTATGGGCAAAAATGTTACTGACATGTCGAGGAATTTCAAATAGCTGTTCATGAACGGACATGTTCAAAAGTTTTCTATCCAAGTAGACCTGACATAGCTGTACTATCTACTGAGTTATTACTGAAACTCTCCCCCCTCCCCAGTACTATATTCTGTATGCTGGAAACATACATCTGGACATGCATTCCTCGTTACCATGGTTTCCTCACACCAGAGACGTGTTCAGTAATGCTTGCGCACTAAAGTAACTGCCGTCCCAGCGCCTTGAGTTTTAGGCCATTTCATCTTGAAACTTTTTCCGTGCATGCACAGTGTAAACCCGCAAAAGGGCACACAGCTGTGTCAGTGAGGAAAGATGTGAAATTCCTCTGCAAGGGGAAGGGGGATAACTGCATACATATTAGGAATTACATGGGAATTAACCATTTTATGTCACATTAAGATGCGAAATGGCATGTTTCAGATGAATTGGGAAAACAGCGGAGCTGACTACTGACTTGGCATAGCTTCAACTTATTGGTGTGAAAAAGCTGTAGACATGACTCTTAGTTGACAAAAGGAAGAGTTGCAGATTCTAGTTTATCACTGCAAACTACAGAGAGTCAAAGTAAAAGCAAGATGTGCAAATGAGAAATGTGGGCAAAACTGTATGATAAACTTGTGTATGAGAGTTTTAAGGGTCAACTGCAGCTTAAAGCCATGGGGATGTTGACAATTCCGCCTAACTTAATCACTTTATTATTCAGTATATTGTATTATATAGTGTGCATCCACATTGACTTTGATATAGAGGCATGGTTGTATAAAAGAAAATAAGCACATCGGCAACAAAAGTGCATACTGGGCATAGATTTAGATCTACACATCATATACAGTACACGAAAACATAGTTCGCATTCTCGCCACCCACACAATACAAACAATAGCAACTCAGTCAACCCGCTCGATCTGTCCTTGTCATTCGCCCTTTCTTATGTTTGAACTTTCGTGCAATGACAAACACACATATCAGTGGTAATAACAAAGTAATACACTTAAAACTGCATATAAGTTCTTTTTCAGAGTCCGAAATCACAATACTGAAAGAAAATCCCCGTTAGGTTTTGCCATCAACGGGGTCTGTCATTTTACTGCCCGTCAAAGAAGGCATCTCGAAAGGCTGCCGCGCTTCCTCTATGGCGCTGCGCCAGGACTTGGTCTCGGCAACTCAACTCACCACCATCAGGTGCCATAAGGCATTACAGTTACTGAACTCACCTCTGGTCTCAGTGTCTTGAATCATACAGTATCTCAGTTACTTCAGCTCCTTGAAAATGTCTTTTAAGATTTTTCAAGACCTCAGTTTCAAACTTCAAGACCTAAAATTTGCTGAAGGCCGGTATCATAAAACATGTTATAAAGAGTGTAGATTGATGATATATTTATGGCCTAGCCCTCAGAGTGAATGATTATCGACTAACTTTGTTTCAATAGTACCAGTAATCTAGCATTCACAAACACATTTCAAGACCAGGTGATGAAAAAGTAATGATTTTCAAGACGTTTCAAGATTTTGTAAGTAGCTGCAGAGAGCCCTGTGTTATGGTGCTGACATACAGTGACAGATCATTATATCATAGCACTTGCTTCATTTACTGGCTCTTGTACCGGTACATTATTGTGGATGGCAACTTATACTTTTCTCAAACTCTACGCTATGGGCCTAAACATTTCAGAACCCAACAATTTTGGGGAAAATATGTTCAACTGTAACTGTTTTGAACAAGAAAACCTCTAATGTCTTTAACAAGGATCTACCTTGTTCCAACTCCACTCAGAAATGAGACACAGTCAGACTGGACAGAAGGGGTTAATAATGGACAGAAGGGGTTAATAAAGGCTGTGGTGAAGAAGTACAGGAATTTCAGTCTCAAAAAGATGCTAAGGATGACTTTCTTGATGACCTGTTTATTGGTTTGTTTACTCACAGTCACACATTGACAGCTGCAGTTTCACTCACCAAGTGGACGTCCACATTGATCAGGGAAACATCTTCACACAGTCAGTAGTCTACATCTATACACTCAAACTGGCAGGTTGCAAAACATTTTGAACTAGTCCACTGTACTATTCTGAAAGCATTTCTAAGTTTCAAAGTAACAACTGGCTTAGATCAGTCATATGAATATTGCTAAATATACATTTTGGGGTATCCATGTAACTACAGTAGTAGGTTTGAGATAGGCCTGTACCAAATCAGGTATCTTATTGTGAAAACAGAATGCACAAATTATAACATAATTTTTACAAATTTTACGGTACGCTCTCGGCTGTTTTATAAGACGCATACAGTATTGTGCTGTATCCATAGGACTAATGTAGTCGGCAATCTCTTTGGCACTTGCAAGTGTTTATATAGTACTACATGTAGCTTCCATATAGTACTAGCTTCCAATAATGTTTCTATAGTACTAGCTTCCAATAATGTTTCTATAGTACAGTCGACTCCGCTTAATCGCCCATCCTCGGGATCACGGAAAAAGTGGTCGATTAAGCGGAGCGGCGATTAAGCGGAGAAAGTAATTTCGGCCATATTTTTGGTAAGAAG
>JAWQUT010000737.1:166740-193319 GCA_033807755.1 Ellobium chinense
TATCAATGTACAACTCGCATATACACAGTCCCTCTCGTTCTCTTTTGCCTATTCTCTCTCTCTCTCTCTCTCTTTCTGTTTCTCCCTCTCATGATTTTACTGTTTAACATGACCTGCCTCGAACCCCAGCCTTCTATTTTTGTATACGAGTTGTAAAATTGTTTTTGTAGGGCTTGAAAGTGTGTGAGGTTTGTTCGGTTCAGTACCTTGTCTGTTTGGTTAGTTGCAAATTTTCTCCTGAAGAAGCCCCACGGACAAAAATTTGAGAATAAATTTAAGATTAACCTGTTAATGCGGTTGTGACTTTTCTTATGGATATATATACATACAGTATATATACTGTACACAAATACCTTCTAGTTCTTGTTAATACTAACTGTCTCTGGGCCTATATCTTACCACAGTGTGCATTGGTTCACCAAGATTTTGTTTTCACCAAGGATAATCCAACACTTGATCTCTGACCTCTGAACTCTATACTGTATTTAATTTCTTTCAGAATCTTTCATCCTGTAAAGCTACAAGCACTTCATATTAAGCCTGTGAAGTCCACAGCCACTTTTCATTTCCAATCCAAGAACTAGTGAAGAATAAATGGAGTAACAATAACAAACACAATAATGGCACCAGTGTGGAACTGACTGGCATCAATGAAAAGTATCACTGCTGTAAACTGAGTGTAAATACCTTATGTCCATTTTGTCTGCGATAATTCTTCGTATTGTTGCCTCCTCCTCTTCTTTAATCTCTTCCTGTATGGAGAAAATGATTCTATGACATATATGAAACTAAAAAGCAAAATTCTTGACTGCAAAGACTAGAGTCTTGATTTTGAATCTCCATCCTGTGTTCACAAATTGTGCCACTACACACTGCGGGACAGTGCCAAATATTACCTAAGTGCCTGGTATGTTACACCTGCCCAAACACTTGGTTATTCATGCAACTTTTTCTTGGTGAAAGGCAGAGACTTGGCAGGATAGCCTGATGAATTTCAAGATCTGTACACATATTTACAAGGAGCTTAATGCACAAATTGGATGTGCCATTCATTGATTGCTGCAAATGCCATTTCTAAACTCAAATTTTGTTTTTGCTTTCAGACCTACCGTGGTATATTTGTTTACATGTGATGAAATCTTTGAAACATTTGAAAACAGATGTCTTTTCCAACCTTCTTTTAAGGATACATTGTGCAATGACTTACCTTAGTCTTATTTCTGTTTTTCTTCTTATTTGTGTTGAGCAAACCTTCTGTTTTAGCTATATCCATTGCTCTCATGCGGTATTTCTGATCCTTGCATAGGTAGGTTAATGCTGTATTGTAATTATTCCATGCACCATAATACTGAAGATGAAAGAAAGGGAAAAGATATTTATAAAAACCATTCTGTTATATTCTCCACGAAACAGATCAAGTACTTTCTCTTTGATAATTGGCAGGCTATATGTACATATGCAATAGACTAAGACGTAAATTCAAAATGGTCTACTAGTAAAGAGGGAATAACCACAAAGGGAACAGACAAGTAACAGTTATCAACTGGACTGTCAAAGCTTGTGATGCAGTTACATGGTTGCCAACTATTCAAGGGCTCCAGGCCTGAAATTTTTTTCACCTACCGCAGGTCAACGTAACATGCCATACTTTAAGTTAAGTTTAATTACTTAGTGGCTAGGGAAAAACGCCCATAAATCTTCTTTTTCATCCCCTCCCTCTGTTACATAAAATTAATAATAACAACATTTTTCATTAAGAACTGGCTAGGACATTGCAGAAAACTTTGACAAGGCAAGGCTTGCATTTTCAGATAAAGTCTTTCAAATATCAATGACATACAATGTCCATATAACATTTATATATTTATATGTTGGGGAAAACAGGTCTAATGTTTGGTTGCATCAGCACCATCATCCGTACGAGAATATCTTGTCGCAGAGGACACACCATACCATGCTAGGTTAAAACGGCTTCTTCAGCCACTGGGCTGACTGGGACCATGGCCGGCCTAAATCGCTAAGTTCTCGTCTCCACTCCCATCGCCAGGCATTGCTACATTTTGGGCCCTGTTTGTCTTCGGCAATAGCGCGTGCATCACCAAAGTTTGCATATCCTGATGGCATAATGTAGAGCCTCAGGCAAACGGTCACACTAGATCTAGAACTGCAACTATACTAGAGCGGCGACAACGTGCTTAGTCTACTCAAATCGGGATGAAATTATGCAGGCCGGTTTCGATTATAGATATTATGGAATCGGCAGCCAAAATCTATCTAGATTTCTAACTTCAGGCAACTTGATTACTACGTAGAATCTGTATGTAATCGTCCTCGTCAGGATGTGTCATTCGTATGTAAAGGGCCGCTACTCCCAGAGAGGGAAAAAAATGGGTTCTTCGTACGCGCCGCACTTTGCTAAATTCGCATCGTTCACGGACAGAAAAACGCATTTTCCGCCCAGTCGTGCCGGTTTTCAGACCCGGTCCGGCTTCGGCCGGCCCCGCCAAGCCGGAATTCCGGTGCCTGAAGATGGTGCCTCTCATCTAACAGAATACAGTCTACTAATGAAGGAAACTGATGAAGCTGAAACAGTCAAGTAAAGCTTAGCAGAAGGGGAGAGGAAAAGGAACCATGCCATCCCAAGGACAGGGAGGCCATGCACTAGCATTTATCTTGCTTATAGTCAAAACAGGGTGTAAGTTGCCTTTTTAGATCAAATTACTGGTGTGACATAAAAGCTCAATGCCTGTTCCTATATTCAGTGAACCATTCCCCTCAACATTATTCCAGCCCAAGATATTGTTTGAAGTAGAAGGGGCTTATCCCATGCCATGGAAAAAAGTTCTGAGAAAATCACAACTGAAAAATACTTTTACACAATATAATTCATTTATACCTCACAAGCCTCAAAATTATCCACAATTTTTACTAATTATCCAATAAATTTAATGTTTTTGTGCAAAAAAATTATCTCATTCTCAGCTTCTGCAAAAAACAAAAATCCAATTTCAGATGGACCCCATCTTCTGATATCTCAGTCCTTGGTCTAGTGCGGGTAGCCTCATTTTTACTAGTTGCAAGACAATTCTTCTAGTCATAAACCTGTAATGAGGCTAGGGGAGCATGACTGACTCAAATAGAGCAAGACAAAAAAATTCTATACTATTACTCCTGATAAAGCAGGATAATCCAAAACTATTTGTATATCAAATTTCAGTGGTCAGGTCAAAATTCATTCTGTATCTACTCTTTCAGTGCAATGAGCCATGAAGGTATTCTCACGGTAAGATATGAATCACCAAGGAGGTCATATTTGGCCAATGTTATGACAACCACTGCAGGAAAACCTGGCACATCTTATTCTCTAACATATCTTCTTTCAGAATATCTGTGAGTTCATATAAATTTCTAAAGTCATAAAAAAATATTTTTTGAAAATATGCGAGATTTGTCTAATATCTCGCTATTTTAAGTATGTTTTCTTGGGAACAGAAAAAAAAAACAAAACAAAACAAGTCAACACTCAATTAGAAGCTAAAATCATTGCTCATATCAAGCAGTGCCAAAGACAGAGACAAGATTCAACTATGTATGCAAGTTAAAGAAAATTCGCCTAAAGGTGCTTACCTTTGTTTTTGTCTCTTCATACTTGGGCATCTCTTCAAAGTGCTTCGGTATAGGTTTGTCCCTAGGTGGTCTGTCAAAGAGAGAAAATGTATCGTTGAAAATTCCAGGCGTCAGAGCTAACTAAGANTGTTGTGTTATACCTGTATATTGGAGATGACTATGTGTATTATGTGCTGTGGTATACCTGTGTAACAGAGATGATCACGTGTATAATGTACACTGTTTTACCTGTATAATGGAGATGACTGTGATGGTGACCGCGATGACGATGCGTACATCCACCTTGGGAGCCACTCGTCGTCTATAGTAGCGGTAGTAGTGAGAATAGTACTGATCTAAGAGAGGAGACAAAAAAGAAGCAGCACCAAAATTATACTTGTGAAAAAAATACCAAACAGAAATGATCCAACACGAAGACGACAATGACAGTGGACCTCCCAAGATAAGACGGTGTTGTAGCGCACAAAATGTTTGATCTCCGCGGTCTCTCATTGGCCACCTCGCAATAACCCAGCGGACAATAAGGAGTAGGATGGCATGGTCGGGGTAGACCGTTCATCCACATGACATGTTCTGTGATCTAACCGAAATCAGACAGCCTAAATCCACCAGACAGGCGCAATCAAGGTGTGGGGGCAGGAGACTATACCATGGCTTTCGGCGCAGTAGCATATCGGACGGGCGAAGGAGGTGATGCGTAGCGTGGGACGAAGGGGGACAAGGGGAGGGGGAGGGAGAGGAAAGGCTTATCACACCTATTTCGGGGTGGCAGCTGTCACTCAGTAAATCGGTCAGACATCTGTCGCGCAGTTAAACCATATGTGTACATTATTTGTTTGTCAATTGTAACCCTTCAACCACTGATCTTTGAATTCATGGGCGCTGAAGAGTGGTCGATTATCTGGAGTGAGAGGCGATTATCCAGTGACTTTTATATAGAAAAAATTCGGTTCCCTAGGAAACGAGGCGATTAAGTGGAAAAGGCGATTAAGCGGAGGGCGATTAAGCGGAGTCGACTGTATTACATCATGAAGTAGACCGACCGGCATCAAATTACATGAATACACATATTCCCACTATACAGGCATGTCACAATTCAGAGTGGCAGGGTGACCAATTAAAGGTTCAGAGCGGGTCGCATGCCAGAGTTAGGAGAAAGTTGCTATCTGGAAGCCTTTCACATAGAGAAACCGGTCCGTCATGAGATTTTAGGTTTTAATAGCGAGGAAGTTGTAAATGAGAGGGTTGTGTCTTGGAGGGTCCACCGTATTATGATATTTCATACATCAGGATTTCTCATCCATCATCAGTGCTGGTCCTGTTGGTGCATAAAGGTGTATAACAAAGGAGAGAGAGAGAGAGCTAACCAACCATTTTTACCCAGTTTACCTATGATGAAAACAGAAATGCAGCCTCCACTTGTACATGATCTGTCTCTTACTTGAAACATTTCTGCATATCTGACCAGATCTATCCTATGGGCTTTTGGCAACACTGGCTTTTTGGGGGAGATAGTTGTCAAGCACAGGCTACATATTATCATTCCAGCTGAGATATCGCTTGTTTATAAAGCATAATGCCCTTCCATTATCCTTACAGAACTTCTTGATTAGAAGGAGAGCGCTGGCGCACCTACGAAATCTAATTTCCTCTTATTCTGTTTCTAGACATGTCTCCTGTTTCTCCCTTCTTCTTGCACTGCGTCATCTCTTGGCCAAGTTATGAGCAAAAAATGCAGTCAGAGTTCAGTTGTTGCTATAGGTCAAACACTTTGAGCTCATATTGACATTATGCAAATGAAAATTTCATAACAGGAGACCTTTGTGCCTCAGTTAGTTGCCAATTTCCCTTGGCATTAATACATGTGAATATGTTCCAGCAATACAATCTATGGTGTTCCTCTACAAAATCCTTCAGCTATTGTGTTTTTGTGTCTGGTGTTGCCATTAACTCCGAGAGACGACAGTTTATTCACTCACCTGGATTGTCCAGCATGTAGTCATAGTCTGATCGCTGCTCCTCATCTCGTAAAATCTGGCAGATGAAGAAATTACAACATTCTCATGGGTGAAATCAAGGCATAAGTTAGCGCTGATTCTTCTAGTCAGGAATCTACCACTGATCAGTAAGAAATTACAATCAACTCTGGTTAATCACAACTCCTAATATAAAATTTGCCACTAAACAGCACTGCGAAAACCCAAAGATTTCATATGAAAATATAAAATTTTGTTTGATGAAAAATGTTGCAATTAAGCGGAAGTTGCAATTATCTGGATTGCAAATAGGCTGCGTTGACTTTTATTATTTTTACTACAAAAATTCTATTCAGATGTAAACCATTAAAAAATCAAACACACCTAAGCATACTTACCATACAACTAACAAGACACTTTCAACTGTTTTAAATTGTGCAAATTTCAGAATATTCCCAGACCTGACCTGACCCACTGATTACTTTAAATGTTTGAGACTGGAGCTACCTGTAGTTTGAGACTGGAGCTACCTGTAGTTTGAGATTGGAGCTACCTGTAGTTTTGTGTATAATGGGTCTCCATAATAAGCTCATTCAGTTTATATTACCCTAACCCTTTCTGAAATTGGACCCAGTCCACTGACACTTGCAAGATGAACATACATTCTACTCCACTTAATCACAACTCCTTGGGATCATGGGAAAAGTTGCGTATTTGGAGGTGGTATTTTCTGCCAATTTTTTGCCCCCCCCAAAAAAAAATAAAAAAGGGGAGGGGGTGGTGGGGGTTGGCAACAGTATGGGGAAGTGGGTGAAGAATGTTTGATCTCTGAGGCCTGTTTCACTGACCACCTCACAGTAGCCTGGCACACAATAGAGTAGGATGGCCAGGTTGGGATCCACCATCCATATAACACATTCTTTGATCTAGCTGAAATCCATCGTACAGACCAGGGGTTCAGCGCAATAAGATTCTTCACAGAAGGGTATTCTCCGCCTCTTGGTAACAAAATGGTTTTGGGGGGGAAGAGGGTGGGGTGATGGCAGGGTGGAGTGAGCCCAATAATGCTCTGCCATAAGCAGGGATTGCCAGGGATTGTCAGGGATTGTCAAGGCAGAGAGGAGGGAAGACATGAAGAGGAAGGGCTTATCACACTTGTCATGGCATGACATCTATCACTCAGTCAGCTGGTCTACCCTCCGTCAAGCAGTTTCAGCTGTCAGTATAAATATTTATTTATCAGTTGTACTCCTTCTATCGCTAACCCTTGATTTTTACGGCTGCTGAGGAAGTGTGATTATCCAGAGTGAGTCGCGACTACCCAATGATGTTTATATAGAAAAAAAATCGCTCCCATGGGGAAAGTTGCGATTAAGTGGAAGGTGATTAAGCAAAGTCGACAGTATATAGCTAATCTTACACTAGTGGAACTGCTAATTCCTTAGTAATGTGCACTGTGTACTATGCACAAGTTCAAAATGCCACTCTTCAAACAGCTTCCAATTACTCAACATTGTAGACATAGATGACATCTTCTTGATGTGTGATGCCAGCGTGACACAATACAACACCACACCTTCTCAATTACACTCATGTGTACATCTGTTCACTGCATGGTCAAAAGGTTCTGGTGTTTGATCGGAGCAAAAAACAATGCCACTCTGATTCAGTCTGTGGTTGTGTTATAAACACCTTAAAAATTGAGTCATCATAAACAAGATACAGTGAACCTTGAATACACCGAGCTTAGATTCAACAAGACTCCGTTTTGTTTATGTTATTTGTAATAGTAAATGTACCTCTGATCCAATGAATACAAAATTCAGCAACCTCGGCTCTAACGAGGTCATCGACCTGAAGTTAGGCCGTCACACATCTTTTTCACCCGCAATAAAACTGTCAGCAGCGAGCCACCCCCGAAGGTTAACATAACAAATTGCTAACAACAGTCTACAAGGCTGAGTCAACATATTGAAAGGTTACCAGTAATAGTTGCGTGTGTGCGAAGGAATGGAGTAGGAAGAGATGATGGAGGAAAGAGATAGGACCATCTGGGCGATCAGCAGAAGGGAGCGGAAGAGAAAAGCTTTTGAAGTCTCTGCAATGCGAGGGCAAAGAGAAAAGGAGGGGAATGGACAATGGAATGATGGAATAATAAGCTCGACTGATGACTGGCCAAGCCTTTTGTTTGGACCAATCATTGTGCTAGGTGAAATTTTAATCACAGAGATAGTGATTGAAACCACTTGTTTCTCAACATTTACTTTCTTCCCCTCTCCATCCTAATTTCAAAAAAAAAAAATTAGTACATGTATCAGCTCGCGATGTTGTAATGCAGATGGTGTCTAGAGTCAAGGGAAGCAACCAGTGATATTTTTTAAGTGCAAAGTTAGGTACCCTTTTAGCCAAAGGTTTTCACTAGAGATAGACCACTTTTGACATGACTTGCAGAGACCTTACGTTCAACGAGACCTCGGCTTCAACAAGGACTGAAGGTCGGCCCCGGCGACCTCGTTAGATCCAAGTTTCACTGTACTAACAAACTGAAAGACAAATAAATGACCAGCAACAGCAATTCTACAAGATGTTATGTCTGAGATTTTAGGACAAAACTGCTGTATGTGAAAGTGAAACAAGACTCATCTCTTTCTGTTCAAACGTGAAGAAATGAAAGAACCGACCAGTTTTTGCCCAGTCTACCTACAATTATAACAGAAATGCAGCCTCCATTTCTACATGATCTGTCCCCACCATCCTCACCTCCTAGCCTTTGTTAGCCCACGGCTGTCAGTGGAAATGATGGCACAGCTTACTGCAAAAGTGGATTTTTTCATGAGGATCTCATTTTCATGAGACATCAGAAATGACTTTGTGAAGATCTTATTTTTGTGTGCATCGCATGCCAGTTTCAGAGGTGTGTATTTGCACAGTACTCTGGAATAATCAAAGGTGATTATTATGACAGGACTATCAGCTGGTAACTCTGCTGTACACTGAGAGAACAACATGGCTGACACTCATTTCTATTGTCAGCTAAATAATGACAGGCAGTAATAAGAAATAACTGCTGTTGTGCTTTCAATTTACAAATTATTGCACAAGGAGTAAACATTCTCAAAATTTTGAAGGGAATACTTTTTTGTAGGAAGTACTTTTTGCAAGTCACACATAATTCATGAAAATTTGATTCTTGTGGAAATAACCACTTCATATGAAATTCACAGCTAGACGTTCTATGAGGTCTGGGCCCTAAAAATACACATAACTACACTTACGAGTTCTACAGACACAATGACCCAGATATCATTCTTGCTCCCAATGTGACCATGTTATCTGTCTTGTTGTTATCATGGCTTACCTCATATGCATTTGCTATCCTTTGAAACATCTGTGATGCTTTCTCCTTGTCTTTCTGAAATGGTCAAACAATATACAATAGTAAATATGATACACATTATAATATTTTCAGTTGAATGAATTTCTTACAGGAATCATTAGTTCCACATTTTCTAGGAGATATAAAAGGATTTTCACCTTCAACCTTATCACTTATCTTTCTGCTACCAGGAGTGCCCCTCAATTTTAAAGAAATTGCCTGAATTTTTGGGTTCAGTTTATATCATTTAACTGGAACATCCCTACTATTGCGTGCATAAATATAAAACTGTATTACATAAAGTGAGACTGTCCATGGCAAACATTTATGAAAAACAAAAAAGGGCACATAAACCTGCAGAAATTTTCACATTTTTATTTTCTTATCTATGCAAAACATTGGCTGATGTCAGATGGGCTTCCCTGAATGACAACATTCTCTGAAATCAGGTATATGCTACCCTTGGCTACTGCTATACCATGCTAATATTTAGTACCAATAAAACTTGCCTGGGTGTTTAACCGATATTCTTTGTATCTTGTTTAATCTTTAAGACTGCCTTGTTCTTTTCAACCTATCAACCATCCCAGCAACATTCTCAAAAGGTGGGCACAGGCAATATAGCTTATTTTCAGCCCTCCATTAGTTTCAAAATTATGCCCCAGGAGTAAAAAAAATATACTGTAGACTCTCAAAAGACACTGAACAGACAGTATAAACAACTTCAGCTCGACTGAAATTACAGTGAGCAGTCTATAGAATGAAGAATCATCTAGTGCCACAGACTGCACGCTAGAATTAGGTCACAATTTACACTGCTGTCAGAAAAAAGGGAATAACTAGGCGATTTGAAGAGGAGAGGAGTGAAAATGATGTGTGTTTTATAAAAATATGATCAATGAACCATTTATGATTATAATCAGTTGTTTTATTTGCCATTTCAGTCAGCTGCTTTGATTTTGCGACCATTAAAAGCATCAGACTTAGACGTTACACGCTGGGTCACATTGACTCTTACGTTATGCATTGTGTCCAAGGAAGAATGCCAAGTGCATATGTCTGTATCTTTGATTTTACACAAATTTGGATTCACAGGACGTAGTATATGCCCTCTCCTAATGAAAGCACTGCATTTTATTCTTACTATGACGGAGAGTTCTTCCCAACCGAAACCTGTGTCATTTGTAACATCTGAGTAATTACCTGTTTCATTTCGTTTCCCGAGGCAACTGAAGTTTTTAGATCATTAATTTGGACAGCCGGCACAACATCTGTTGCTTCCCTTGAGACAAGTTGGATGCCAACAGTGACGGTAAGGGAAATTGTATCTGATGTGATCCATGTCATAATGTAACATCTAAGCTTATTATAGTAACACCTAAGATCTTCAGATGGTATTTTTACACCACATGCATGTTTGATTCGATTTTAAAGGCATCACACAAGTTGCAGACTTTGCTTGCATACTCAAATCGACACTTAGCTTGATTCAGACTGGTGCCTAGCAACAAGCCTTCGGAAATATAATTCGAATGACACTGACAGGGTACTGTGTCATTGTAACATCTAAGATCGATAGTTAATAATTATAGAAAAGAATTGAGGGTTGCAATGCTTAGTTCTAATTTCATGGTGGTTTAGGGCAAAATAAATTCGAATGAAATTATATCTCGTGATTTATCAACAGATATCCCTGAGCTGACCATAATAACTGCCTTAGACGTTACGATTTCTTGATGACCCAATGGGGTTTTGTGTCATTGTAACATATGTCAAGTGAAATGTTTATTATTGATTCCAAGATGTGGATGCTTCAAAACTAAAGTTTATTATTCGTCATTTGGCCTCAGACTCATCATGACCCCATTGTTGTGTCATTGTAACATCTAAGACCTAAACAGTTAAAACAGTAAAACAGCTCTTGAGAAAATTTTGCAGGTTAATCTTCTCATAAAAAAACCAGACTTGAAGAAAGAGACCAAGTACTTTTATCAAACAGGTTTTGTGACACTAGCCCCTGATACTATATGTCTCAGGAAGATGAGTATTTCCAGGATATACATAGATGTTACAGTTACCCAATACAATCTCAATTTCAGAGACGAATTTCTGTCTCAACTCAATGAAATTATTGAAAATTGCATTTACACAAACTCACATATCTTTTAGTATCTATATACTTTTGGATTCATTATACTGAGACCCTTGAGAGCAAGTTTTACTGTGTCACTGTAACGTCTAAGTCATTCATCATTTCCAAAAAAAATCGTCCACTGCAACTTAACTTTCACCAAAACTATTATCATATGATACTATGCTATTCATAAGGGTTCAGTCTTTGTGCCTACACTAATTTTAACCTTGTAAACCATTTTGTGAGCGAATGGGATTGACGTTCTCAGAATAAACGCAAGATGGACATCATATACACACTAGATAAGACTTGATAAGAAAATAAGAATGAAATCACTGGCAATGGACAATCTTGAAAATTAGACAATCTTGGATAAGACTGCAGCGCTGTTGAAGATGTGACCATAATCCAAAGACAAGCACAGCTTGGGCATATCACACTCCAGTTTGAAGGAGGGAGGAGTGTCCAAATCAAAACATCTCAAAAATGTTCCAGCCACAGCTGAGTGGGCACATCATAGCCTAAAACTGACAGATCACCAAGCTCAGAATGACTAATGATACAAGTCCTGCTAGAAGCTCAGACAACCTTCTATTACTCACCTCTTTCTTGTGCATGTCTGGATGCCATACTTTGGCAAGCTTTCTGTAGGCTTTTGTGATTTCATTCTGCAAGTTAAGATGCAAAGGTCAGATATAAATCTCTCAAGAGAACTCAAAGACAAGGGAGGAGAAGAAACCTAATTTAAAAAAAAGGAATGGAACAAGACCATGTGTAAAAACTTAAACACTTGTGGAAAACTCAGAGGCGGCATGTGCTGAAGAGTATTCAATGATGGTCCCATAAAAAAATGTGAAAAACAAAAAACCCAGCACAACCCTAAAATATTTATATTACATGGAGCTGGTCCTATCCCTGTATTCTCAACAGATGGTTACATTATGCAATTTTCACTTCTCCTAAGGGAATGTGGCCTGAGAACTAATCTAACTGAAATGTCTGTGGCAAGCCAACCAAGTCTAGTTTGCTCACCTTTGTAGCATCCCTTGTCACCTCAAGAACTGAAATAGAAATCATAGAGGGACTTTCAGAGGAAATGGCATTCATAACCACAACTGCACCTTCTCAGAACACATTTATGATACACAGTCTGTGTCACAGAAACATAACCATGCTGCCATCTGTTTGGTCAGATTTATCCTGCAACTGCATTTTGAATCATTATAATAGGACTGAGCAGACTGTGGATGAGGCATGCTGTGCAGACTGTGGGTGAGGCATGCTGAGCAGACTGTGGGCGAGTCATGCTGTTTTTCACTGTGATCAACTCCAAAACCTTGTAAAAGACATCTGATATTATGAACCTGCATCAGTCAACAGAGAAGATGTAGCCTCAATATCTTCCCATCAGAAAAACAGCCAGTGTTTTCTCCAGACCGCATGATCATGCAATTCACCCCATAAATTTCAAAATCCCCTCCTAAAAGTACATTGAACGCGTGCCAATCTCCTCTTCTTTCCTGCACTCCAAAGCTTGCACTACTTGAGAAAAAATAAAATCCTTCTAAAATTTTACAAATCCCCCCCCCCCCCCCCCCNCCATCCAATTACAAAAAGGAGGGAATATCTCTCCTAACTCATATGATCTGGAGAAAACAGTAAACAACATTTGATTAATCATTATAATAATTATATAAATCCAATTAAGGGTTTATATTGTAGCTGGCTGTGTGACTATCGATTGCTGAATCACAAATTTTTCCAAGGTCATCAGTGTCCAATTTCCACTCTGAATGAAGTGAATGACCTATTTCATTTATCCAGTTGATGTCCTCGCTTGCCAGACATGATGCCAATGTCTGTAGTGCAGGCTGCAGCATAGGGCTGCCAAGCTGGGTTTGTGAGGCTAAACTCCTGTAATTTAACTTTTAAAGAAAATGATTGGCTAGCATCAAGATAAATTATGTGGTATTTCTTGGCATAGAGAAAGAAAGACATGTTACATCTGGAGAGTGACAGATCTGAACACAAGGAATAGAAAAACAACATGAATGCATACAGAGGTGGAGCAGTGCTTTGTTTCTCTATAAATATGCAGGGTCTCAACTAATACTAAAATAGTAATTAGTTTATGAACTTTGTGCTGCTGTCCTTCTTTCCTCTTACATTGCGCAGTTTTGCTTATTTGAAGAAGGCAGTTAAAATTTTAGAGTGGAAAGTAATTTTGTTTAAACAGCTTTATGAGCATGCGAATGCAAAATCACAAAATGAAGTCTTTCTTTTAGTGTAAGCTGTAGAGGCTTAACATGTTATTTAAGCTGTCCGCTCAGTTTATGAAGCTGAGCACAAAAGTGTACTGTATTATGCAAAGTGCTTTACATCCCTGTGCACAGCCACAGTGGGGGTTAATTTATGATTCTGGAAAGTAAAAGTGGGCAATGAGGTGGCCTCAAGATAGGATTGGAACAAGAAAAGACAGTGGGTTTGATATCAATAAATTAGTTCCAGTACACAGTATTCTGTGTTCCCATACAACTTAGAATGAGCTTGGTATATTTAGGAGGAATTAAGTTGGTACTTACGAAAGTAAGATTGGTTTAGTGTTTGCAAACAGAATGGTCATTGATATATGTGTAAAGCCTTGACACTAAGGATGCCCTTGGTGCATGGAAACAGTATGATTATTATTCTAAAGTACTTTAAAGACTTAATATTGAGACCTGAATAATGAATCTGTACATGTGGAATTTGTACTTATTAACTGAGAACTTAATGTTGAGGTTGTACTGTATCTTACATCCTGAATACATAATTTACGACAGTGAACCTTAGATCTAATGAGGTCGCCTAGATCGACCTTCAGTCCTCGTTAAAGCCAAGGTCTCGTTGAACACAAGATCTCTGCAAGTCATGTGAAAACTGGTCTATCTCTAGTGAGAATCTTTAGCTAAAAGGGTACTTAACTTTGCACTTCAAAAATATCGCTGGTTGCTTCTTTTGACTCCAGACACCATTTGCTTGACATTAATCATTGCGAGCTGATACATGTTTTGATTTTTTTCTGTTTTTAAAAATTTTGGATTATAGATGTGTAGACAAAGCAGTGTAAATGTTGAGAAACGAATAGTTTCAATCACCGCCTCTGACTCTGAGTCTGTAATTAAAATTTCGCCTAGCACAATGATCGGTCCAAACAAAAGGCTTGGCCAATCATCAGCTGAGCAAACTATTCCATCGTTCCATTGTTCATTCCCCTCCCTTCCCCTCGCCCTCACATTGCAGAGAATTCAAAGGTTTTAATTACTCTTCCACTCCCTTTCGCTGAATGCCTGGATGGTCCTATCTCTTTCCTTCATCCCCTCCCTCCCTACTCCACATGCAACTGTTACCGGTAACCTTTCATGTTGACTCAGTCTTGTAGACTGTTATTAGCAATTGTTACGTAAACCTTCGGGAGTTGCTTGTTGCTAACAATTTTATTGCCAGTGAAATTAAGGATGTGTGATGGCCTAACTTCAGGTCGATGACCTCGCTTGAGCCAAGGTTGCTAGAAATTTTGTATTCCTTGAATCAGAGGTACATTTACCTGTTACAAATAAGGAAGAAAAACAAGGGCTTTCATTTCCCTTGTTGAATGAGAGGTCTTGTTGGATCTGAGCTCGTTGTATTCTAGGTTCACTGTAATGAATTTCTCTTTGCACCCTGTACTATAAGTCTATTATTCCAATGGATACTATTAATAAATTTTTAAAAATCTTTCTGGTACTGCTATGTGTCCTCAGTGCACCTATTTCCGCCAGGCTTGTATTTTTGCCACCCTCTATAGAGTCTGCTAGTTTTTCTTGGCCAAGTTCTTGTTACTAAACATAGCTATGGGGTTACCAGATTCGTGTCAAATTTTCTTTATTTCTACGGAAAGCCGTTTACACACAGGTTATAATTTTCCTACTAAATTGATTTTTATTTCAGATGCCACGCAGCGCGTTACGACCCTATATTTGCAATTCCTGTCCATTTACTTCTATGTAACACCATTTACTAATGTTTACAAGAAGGTGACATTGACTGAGTTGCATGTGACACCTGTAATAACTGTGTTCACCTTAACATTTGCATTCCCTTCCACTGCCCTTGATGCACTAGGATTGATGAAGAACAGTTTAAAATTGGATACCTGCTATCTATGGGGTGATGGGAATAGGGGCCACAGTCCAGGAGTCAGGAAGTGAACCTCAGCTGCTGGGTCAAATGTAGGTCACCGAGTGTAAATGGCGGTCCACCTTAAACACCTGCTGTATTTCAAATATAAACATTTGTATTAATACTGGCCTAACTAACTCTTAGCCGCAGTGCTTTTGTGGCAGTCACACATTGCTGCACACCTAACCTGCACATTATTTCGCACCAAATTGGTGAACGCACTGACACTGCACCGCAGATCGGTTGGTTTCACGCTTGGTTTTGGGGACTTCCGCCCGGTGTGTGCTCTGTGTTTTTGCTAAGTAAAAGGTCGTTTTGTTTGACAACGAAACTGAGACTTTTTCTTATTTCCTCTCGCCACACTTTTTCATTCGAAATGGAAAATATTAATTGGGGGAGGTTTAATAAGCTAAGGGTCCTCCCCCCCCACCCCCGCCCCACTCCTATTTAAAGTTGTCTGTAGTTCATATGGGCACACTCTGCCTAAAGTAGGACACGCACATCAAAAATAATTTTCTGCTTTTCAATACTTTTTCTCTCTAAAAATTATCTATGGTGCCCACCGAGTCAAGTTTGGGAAGAAGGAGCACCGTTCTGTTACCTTGCGCGTATGTAATATGACACAATAAGGAGAGCTAGAGTTACCGGGTTTGAGCCTTGCATCCAGAATTATTCCCCCTCCCCGATCAGCAGAAGTCTGTGGCAAAAACACTGACGTCACTTACGTTCCAGTAGATACCTCTACCTGACAATGTATTATTCAGTTTTTAATTAAGGTTCTGGTATTCCAAATTCAAACGTAAAGTTTGATAGTGGAAGCCAAAAAAAGTATTTTGCATTTTCATTGCCTTAGCATGATTTTGTTTGGCATATCTACTGTTCACAGAGCAATTAAAACAATCATACCAACATGCTATCACCCGTCTGCAGAGCATTGGCTGGCCTTCTCTAACGACAGCACCGATTTGACGTAAGCTTATGGCTGCCACGCGCGCAGTGGTTGTAACAATTCGGACTATGGATAATGTAACCCTGTGGGTTGTCTGGGGCCAGCAGAGGTGTTATATCTTTATGACAGACACCTGAAATAGACTGTTTTATTGAATTTGAATAATAGGGTATCATATGATTTAATTTAATATGGTCTGTAGGACGGTGCAGTCTTCGTTTAAGGTAGGGTCTACCCTGCTGAGCTCTAATTATATTCGGGAGGAATTCCATATGTATGCCAGACAGATTTCGGCATGCAACACACTGATCCAACAACATACCCTAACCCTAACCCTAACCCAGGCTCAGGCCCACTCAGGGTTAGGGTTAGAGTAGGATTAGGGTTAGGGTATGTTGTTGGTTCGGTGTGTTGCCTGCGAAAATCTTTCTGGCACACATATGGAATTCCTCCCTTATATTCTTATCTAGATTAGATCTACACCATGCGGCGTGATATAGTCTAATGAAAATCCCGTTATCAGATGCATAGCCCGAAATACAATTCTGTCCGAAATTTTGATCATCATTACTGTTCTAAGGGGTGCTGGCTTAGTGGTTCGCTAAGTTATGAAATTTTATAATAGCCATACCTTCGTAACAATTTTCGATGCCACAATACAATCCCTCTATAAATGCATGTGCCGTAAATATACAGCACACCCAAACAAGCAGACAACTAAGCCGTCTGTTGACATGCCCAGCCATCTTGAAAGAGTTTGAATGGGTGACTTCGATTATACTCATGCGAAATCTCTGTCCTGCAATACTTTTGTAACAGCGATACCAATAGTCGTGTTTACTTGCAAACCACCGCGAACAGACCTCCGTGAATCCAGAAGGAACGAGTAACGAGCCGAGTGACGTCAGGAATTTGTACGTTATAGGCATAATGCCCATAGGACAACAGCACTTCTATTTCACTGTACAGAGAGACGTTCTTGTGATTTGTCGTACCCGAAATCCGTATGCAGAGGCATCATGAGCCATATTATATCACATTCGGGGGCTATCATACTTATTGCTGTATTTTGAAGCTGCATACACATTTCTGAATGCACTTATTTTTGTGTTATTTTTGCTTTGCTTGTTGGCAACAGAATCGTGTGCGTTATTTGCCTCTTTTCCATGGCTTATATTAGAATGTAAGATCAGAATGTGCATTAGTCTGAATAAATTAAAGATTCTTTCTATGAAATTATAATCGTTGAAGCTTAACACATGAAATGTGTGCTTGAAATTCGATGGTAATTTTTGAGGCTAGTCATGTATCTTACTCAGTGTGTGCATTCATCTTGACATTTGATATCAATAGTGGACCGACTAAAGATTTTGAGAGCAAACTGTTTTTCTTCAAGAGGCTTTAAAATTATCATACTCTTTCACGATTCCGCACGCTGATTGATTATATAATGACTTTGTGACTTGGGTT
Source organism: Ellobium chinense (assembly GCA_033807755.1). NCBI lineage: Eukaryota > Metazoa > Mollusca > Gastropoda > Ellobiida > Ellobiidae > Ellobium > Ellobium chinense. The sequence continues at coordinate 184,473 of JAWQUT010000737.1, forward strand.
AGACTAGGATAGACTGTGCAGAATCATAAAAATAACAAGAATGAAAAAAGCTTGTCGCAGTTTTATCTCATGGTGGTCCCGACTTGTTGGCAAGTGACCTGGCCAGTCTGTTGCTGCTCATTCCCGGCATCAGTGAATGATAATGAGTGTCCAGTGACACGGCTAACTGCTGGTAGATGGATGACATTTTATAACATTGTTGATCATTTCATTAAGCACGACGACGCAGAAAAAAAAAATGTCAAACTTTATGTAAGTGTAACCGGATGGCAATTTATCTAGTATTCTCCATTATTCTTATTAAGGGGGAGGAATGTGAGCTCAGTCTGATAATATTTTTTAGATGTTATACATTATCTAAGGAAGTGTGACGTCACCAGGGGTCTTACCAAATTACTGTGTCGGATCAATTTTGAGAATAAAGGCCGAAAGAACTACACTAAAAAATTCCCTGTCCCTGTCGGGAATCGAACCAGGGTCTCTCAGCTTGCAAGTCTGAACGTTTTACCACTACACTGCAGGGACGCTAACATCACAGCAATTTAATTCTTAAATACATGTATTAAGACCGTTGGAAAGCTAGGGAGGGTGTAGACAAAGCGGGGTAACTTCCTCCATGTGCCAGTGAACTCCGGTAACAGTAGGTGATTCCACACAGGCCGAACAAAGTGCAGTTCTTGGTGAGGCGCAGAAAGAAGTTGGCTCTCTTGACAACAGTTTGCTGAACCTTCAAACGATATTCACTAGAAAAGGACGTCGCGCTCTCTGGGGCTATCCATTTTGAAGTTTATACGCTTACTTCGCCTTCTTCGTCTCGTTCTTCAGCACAGTAAGGGACACCACTCCAGAAATTCCCCGGCAATGGTTCAACTCAGTCATTTCTCACCGTCCCACAAAAGCCTCCACCGTAATAATTATGTCCCTAACTCCCACGTGCGAACCTAGTGTTCACTTGTGACTCTAACACACTTCCCGACTGCTCACACACTGTCACAAGTAATCTGTTTTCCTTTAGGTCATGGGGATCGATCGAAATCTTTCACCTCTGCCATGATGTGACTATGACTGTGTGTCGGGGTTGAATGTTCTTTTCAAGGCACCTGATTTCCATGGTTTTTCAATGAGATTTTCTGTATTAGGAAGATTTTCTGACACAATGACAAATATTTTTACCAGAATTAAACTTTTTCTATTTTTATTGTCTCATCAAATTGGATTTGTAACACACGTCACTTTATAATGTAAAGAAAGGCGAGTAGTTGAAAGTAATCGGTTGCTTTGCAAAAATTATCGGCCGTCTTAGCAAAGCGCCACGTAAAAACTAAAATTTTCAAATGGACTTCAGAAACGAAACGAAGGTAATTAATGAAAAGGGATACAACCAGAATTTTTAGGTGCTCATGCAAAATATAGTTTGTTGCTTCCCTTACACCGTTGATCGTTTCTGAACTCCAAGGGGTTCTGTATGATAAAACAGTCACAACCTGTTTTTGAACGTTGACCGTCTACAACACAATTCTGCAGCCCTAATATTCAAATCAATCGTTTACTAAATGGTATGTAATGTTAAGGGGAAATTGGTTTTAACAGGGAGAAGGGAAGGTGAAGGAGATCATAGATGCACAACTTGCATGAGGAGCCTCTGACAATAATTATCGCTATCGCATTTGGTCACAGAGTGCAAGACAAGGCAAGATAAGATAAGACAAGACAAGACAAGACGAGACAATACAAGACAAGACAGTGCAATGCAAACAATATAAGAAAAGTCAAGACAAGAGTAAAGAAGACAAAGACAAGACAGAGTGAGACAAGGCTTGGCAAAACAAGAGAAGAGAGCAAGAGAAGAAAAACCAAGACAAGAGAAAATGAGTCAAGGGAAATTTAGACATTTTTAAAGATGTGAATATTTAAGGAAGTACATCAAATGTAAAATGAAGTAAATCGATGTGGAATAAGAGGAAGTGAGATAAGCATCTAAGTTTTGAGGACGCCCAAGTCCAAGTGAGTTTATACCGCATTAGTGTCGTCTCCATCACGACCATACATTCCATAACCGGCAGTGGCGTAACTACAGTGGAGTCAAGGCTCCCCTTGTCTTTATTTGTCAGAATCTCGCTACACGCTGCAAACATGTGCAATTTCTTACGGCACAAAGCAGCCAGACTCTGACACCGTAGTGACTTTGAGTTTTCACTGATATCACAGACTCTACTTAAAACGTGTGTGTGTGTATGTGTATGTGTGTGTGTGTGTGTGTGTGTGTGTGTGTGTGTGTGTGTGTGTGTGCATCCATACTCTGTCATGTTGTTTATACATATTTTCTTAAATAAAAGTCAGCCCTAAATAAACACCAGTGTCTGTGGTCGGTATCATAGCCAGGTGGGCTGGAGGGCGAGTCTCCTTTGTGCACGGACGATTAAACGTGACAGGCGGTAGTCATGAGCGAGATGTCCATCACAGATATGAAGAAAAAGAAATGAAATGGAGCATTTTATCTACGGTCACCTTCCTTCCGGGCAGGAACTTAGTTCAAGCACACTGGGCAAGTCGCTTCTCAACCAGCAGGGAGATATTGTACATGTCCTTGCTACTCTCATCGTCTCTGTCTCGCTTTTACCTTACTGTCCCCCAGAGCATGTGTAGGCTATACAAGAGTTTACAATTAGGTCAGAGTACAATTCGTGTAACAGTTTCCTATTTTTCTCTACAGTGTCTCTACAGGTCTCTACAGTGTCTCTCTACAGTGTCTCTACAGTGTCTCTCAACAGGGTCTCAACGGTGTCTCTACAGTGTCTCTACAGTGTCTCTCTACAGTGTCTCTACAGTGTCTCTCAACAGTGTCTCAACGGTGTCTCTACAGTGTCTCTACAGTGTCTCTACAGATCTCTACAGTGTCTCTCAACAGTGTCTAAACGGTGTCTCTACAGTGTCCCTACAGTGTCCCTACAGTGTCTCTAAAGGTCTTTACAGTGTCTCTACAGTGTCCCTACAGTTTCTCTACAGGTCTCTACAGTGTCTCTACAGTGTCCTTATAGGTCTTTACAGTGTCCCTACAGTGTCTCTACATGTCTCTACAGTGTCTCTACAGTGTCCCTACAGTGTCTCTACAGTGTCTCTCAACAGTGTCTCAACGGTGTCTCTACAGTGTCCCTACAGTGTCTCTACAGGTCTCTACAGTGTCTCTCTACAGTGTCTCTACAGGTCTCTACAGGTCTCTACAGTGCCTCTCAACAGTGTCTCAACGGTGTCTCTACAGTGTCTCTACAATGTCTCTACAGTGTCTCTACAGTGTCTCTACAATGTCTCTACAGGTCTCTACAGTGTCTCTACAGTGTCTCTACAGTGTCTCTACAGTGTCTCTTCAGGTCTCTACAGTGTCTCTACAGTGTCTCTACAGTGTCTCTACAGGTCTCTACAGTGTCCCTACAGTGTCTCTACAGGTCTATACAGTGTCTCTACAGTGTCCCTACAGTGTCTCTACAGGTCTCTACAGTGTCTCTACAGGTCTCTACAATGTCTCTACAGGTCTCTACAGTGTCTCTACAGGTCTCTACATGTCTCTACAGTGTCTCTCAACAGTGTCTCAACGTTGTCTCTACAGTGTCCCTACAGTGTCTCTACAGGTCTCTACAGTGTCTCTACAGTGTCCCTACAGTGTCTCTACAGGTCTCTACAGTGTCTCTACAGTGTCCTTACAGGTCTCTACAGTGTCCCTACAGTGTCTCTACAGGTCTCTACAGTGTCTCTACAGTGTCCCTACAGTGTCTCTACAGTGTCTCTACAGTGTCTCTCAACAGTGTCTCAACGGTGTCTCTACAGTGTCCCTACAGTGTCTCTACAGGTCTCTACAGTGTCTCTCTACAGTGTCTCTACAGGTCTCTACAGTGCCTCTCAACAGTGTCTCAACGGTGTCTCTACAGTGTCTCTACAGTGTCTCTACAGGGCTCTATAGTGTCTCTACAGGTCTCTACAGTGTCTCTACAGTGTCTCTACAGGTCTCTACAGTGTCTCTACAGTGTCTCTACAATGTCTCTACGGTGTCTCTACAGTGTCTCTACAATGTCTCTACAGGTCTCTACAGGTCTCTACAGTGTCTCTACAGTGTCTCTACAGTGTCTCTACAGGTCTCTACAATGTTTCTACAGGTCTCTACAATGTCTCTTCAGGTCTCTACAGTGTCTCTACAGGTCTCTATAGTGTCTCTACAGTGTCTCCACAGTGTCTCTACAGTGTCTCTACAGTGTCTCTACAGTGTCTCTACAATGTCTCTACAATGTCTCTACAGTGTCTCTACAGTGTCTCTACAGTGTCACTACAGTGTCTCTATAGTGTCTCTACAGTGTCTCTACAGGTCTCTACAGTGTCTCTACAGGTCTCTACTGTCTCTACAGTGTCTCTATAGTGTCTCTACAATGTCTCTATAGTGTCTCTACAGTGTCTCTATAGTGTCTCTACAATGTCTCTATAGTGTCTCTACAATGTATCTATAGTGTCTCTACAGTGTCTCTATAGTGTCTCTACAATACTCTATAGTGTCTCTACAATACTCTTTAGTGTCTCTGTCGTGGAATGACATTTTATGACACATGGCACCACTGTGATTAAGCTTCATCATCAGTGTACGATCTCTTACCAACTGACGCAAACCTCCTAATCCATATGGGACCCATAAAGGTTATCATATTACTCAGAAATGGGCTGTCCCGCACAGTAGCTGCATTAAACCAGAAAGGTTCGTTAGCTGCGGCTGATACAAGTGTGAGTCTACCCTTGTGTTACTCAGATGTTACCATCGTTAAACCTGCTCGGGATGCCTGTGTTTTCTTTTGAAATCCAGTCTCAACTTAAACTGGGACGAACTCCACTCCACCACATGGGTCCCATTCAGCAGTCCACTAGAGTCCATCAGTGATCCATATGGAGTTGTTGGCAGAGCTAGTAGTAGTGTTAATGATAGCCGCACTAGAACTGCACTGGGATCGCCAGTAGGGCGTGAACGCCTTGATCTTACTTTCAGGATCTTAGACAATACAGCAATAAATGCCGTGTACATGTCGTGTAATCCCACTGTTGTTAATTACTGCACGCCATGCTTGTTTTCTTACAAGATAACATGGCCATTATCTTGTGGCATGTCGTACATACATTAATAGAATTTTATCTTGGTCCCAATGCTCCAGGATACCTAAAAAAGCTGTCTGGACTTTTTCTGCACGGCTGAGCTGTCATGAACTTTGGGCGCAATAGACACAGGAAACCCATATTGTCTCCCCCATGTCATTTTATCCCTGACGTAGTTTTTTCTTAAACGTTAAAATGAATGTAAAACTTACTAGAAGTTGGTCATTAAGAAAAAATAAAGACAAATGTATTTCAGTAGCAGCCATTGTGGGAGTCACCAAGCATGTCAGTAAAACAAGGATATCACCAACATTTATTGTAAACTTACACAGTTGAGATTTGGCGGTCATATTTAAGACAGACAATAGACTATGACTATAAAATTAAAAAAAAAAAAGAGTTGGCCAGATAATTTCGCAGCCTCAGTCCACAAAAGCTGCAATATTATCTCTATCACCTGCCAGTCAACACTGTGAAGGATTTGTATGCAAAGTATTATCAAAAAACAACTTTTCACGCTTGTCACTGACTATTATGTCATTTTGAAAAATAGATATGATATGTGATTAATAATGAACAATTTACTAAGCACTTGAACACAATAGATCTATGTATGACAGACTGTAGTTGAAAGCACATATCGTCATCACTAAACAAGATATTATTTTCATTCTGATTCCAATGAAATATTCTTAAGAAGAAGCTGCTTGTTTTGATAGAATTGAAACCTGATATACATTTTACTGATGATGAAACCGTCCCAACATCAGTAGCGTGCCGTCATCAGAGTCTATGGAGTTAAGGTACCATCTGTCTCTCTCCTGTCACCCCCATCTTTCCACTATCGTAACAGCAACATTCACAGCAACAGCAACAGAACTACAACAACAACAACAACAACAAGAGCAACAACAGCAACACCCACGTTTCTTTCAGTAGCAAAATAAAGATCTCTGATTTTTCTCTCTAGCCCTAAAAGTTTTGCACACATCAAGGATATCCTCTATCATTATTATTGTATAACAATAAGCAAAACCACAACATCCGTTTTTCTTGCAGTCAGCCAATGGGAGTAAGGCATCACCTTGGCTTCTTACACGCAATGTTACAACTGAAACTGCTGCTTGAGAGCTCTTAAAACTCACACATTATCTTCTCCACTTGTCTACAGTGAAGAGCTGCAATTAACAGCAGTCAAGTGGCTGGAATTCTACCCACACTCATAGTAATACTAATGCGGTTCATAGGTGGAGATAGCAGATCAGTGCAATGGAAAGTTGGGGCAGGGGCTGGGGTGGGGAGAGGGAGAGGGGAGATGCTCTACGTCATCTTTTCTAGAACTTTGTTTCCTTCCAGGGGCGTGGTTATCTAGGACTGTCATCACAGAATTGAAATCCATCCAGTTTAACCCTGTTCTTTCCTTCCTAGACTTTTTTCTCTCCATCCCTCCCTTTGTCTTTCTTCCTGTTGTAGCGGGAGATGAGAGTCCATTAAAAAAATTCCGGTCAATATTAGACTACCTGAAACTGTGGACAAGAGGAAATTAATTGTCACTGACTCGTCACAGAGCTTTCACCTAAATTGTCACTTGTCACAGAGCTTTCACCTAGATTGTCACTTGTCACAGAGCTTTCACCTAGATTGTCACGTCACAGAGCTTTCACCTAGATTGTCACTTGTCACGGAGCTTTCACCTAGATTTGTGCCAGTACAGAGAGAAAGAGATAGACAGCGAGAGATAGAGAGAGATAGACAGTGAGAGATAGAGAGAGATAGAGAGCGAGAGAGAGACAGAGAGAGAGATAGAGAGCGAGAGATAGACAGAGAGAGATAGAGAGCGAGAGATAGACAGAGAGAGAGCGAGAGATAGACAGCGAGAGATAAAGAGCGAGAGATAGACAGAGAGAGATAGAGAGTGAGAGAATGCTGAAGTTGAGAATAGTAATATGTTACACACAGAGTATGAACACCCCTTCCCCTCCACTCCCCCCTCCCCCAAAAACATTATTTTGTGGTCAGGATATTGATATCAATATAATACGATGAAAATATTTGCACGACTTTGGTATAAGAGGATAAAAATTCTTAACATCCCATAATTGAAATTGAAAAGAAAAAAACTTGGGGAATTTGTGATCTCTGATTGATGCTGTGATCCTCTTGCAAGTGTTGAACAATACGAGTACGAGTACGAGTACCAGGTGTGAGTCTGAGTAGAATGTGGCAGACACCGTAATACTTTACTAGGGACGAACAAGAAATAACACTGCCTCACGATATTACTCATGTCCATTGGCAGGGGCGTTGCACGGGGTCGGAAACAGGTAGGCAAACCTGCACACAGACTGAACGAATCATTGTACATGTATTTTTACGGTAGCCTGCGCCATTAGACGGACATACGAAAAATTTGCCTTGCTATCAAAACCAAGAATGCAGGATAACAACAATACACTGTCGCGATAATAACAACAACAACAACAACAACAACAACAACATCTACGACAACAGCAACAGTACTGCTGTACTGACTTATTGTCTACTCCTTGACGTAAACTGATAGGTCTTTCCTTCATGTGGGCAAAACGATCGAATATGGCGTCGTAGGAGAAGGGTATTGATGAAAGGCCTTTAATCAACTTTGTTTCCACAGCAAGGAATATTATATTGTTTGTTCATTTACAGCTCATAGTTGAGCTTGTGTAGATTTTTAGCGTGGTAAGACGCTAGGAGAGTGCACACGCTAGGAGAGAACAATAGCCACGTTTGTTAGGAGCTATCTGCCTTGAAGAAAGCATGAAGTTCAAGTTATTCAGGGTCTAGACCTAGATCTAGATCTAGTTTATAAGCACCGAGACAAGAAACGAGGCAAGCTCAAGCTAACATGCATGACCCCATTGAAATTCCAGGTCAGTGAATGGAATAAGTTAAGGAGGGCATCACTTCTGTTTTTAACCGCGTTTGTCGTCCGTAAGCGTTTGTATTTTTGTCTATAGGCATGGAACTTCTACAATTGCTTGCGGATCCATAGGGGCTAAATCTGGGTGCAAGGGCTAAATCTGGGTGCAGGGGCTAAATCTGGGTGCAGATGCTGATTTTTGCGAATAATACATTAGAAGAGGAGCTGCCAGCGAGTGAATCTATGTAGTTAAAATCCACACTACTTGGCTAGTCTAGCTGGGCTGCGTTTGCTCAATCAATTCTGTTGACAGGAAGATTTCCGGTGACTTGCAAAGCGAATTTTTTTTTTTTTGGGCTTAGTCTACTACTAGGTTGCATTGAACGTTGGCTCTTCTTATTTTAGTACTATTCTGGAAGCCTATCTGCTTTTCAAGGAGGTTTTAAACATTTTGTAAAGTATTCTCTTTCCAGGCGGTAGGCAATGACTATTTGGCTTCCATTGCGCAACGTTCCTGTCCACTGGGGGCGGGTTTAGCCTGCTGGTTATGACAACCTCTTTTCTGGCAAGTTACAATGACGTCGTCACAATAAAGCAGTATAAAATAGTATGGTATCTCTCACACATGTACGCTTTCTCTCTCTTTCTCTCTCTCTCTCTCTCTATCACACACACACACACACACACACACACACACACACACACACACACACACACACACACACACATACACACACACACTCATATACACACATACAGAAACAGAGACAGAGACATAGACATAGAGACTATCAATCAGAATTACACATGTACACATAGAGACA
>JAWQUT010000737.1:205064-219198 GCA_033807755.1 Ellobium chinense
CACACACACACACACACACACACACACACACACCACCACCACCATCACCACCACCAACACACATACAAATTATGTTCCATTCAGCCAAGAACTGACAGGAAAAATATTTTTCAGATTTCAGGTTTCAGGCACCTTTTATTCAGCCAAATCACTCAGTTTGTACAACCGAATTCATCCGCTAATAAATAAAATCTATTTTAGGGCCCTGCCAGCCAGTGTCATTGTGTAGAAATATGTACAATGACCTGTGATCTTAATAAAGCATCCAATTTTAAAGTTCCAGGTACAGTTTGAGCCTTCTAGATATAAAACTAAATTGTATTAGGCTTATGTATTAGAACGCAGTTAAAACCAGCCTAATGAAAAGATGAATTTTGGGCGTTTGTAATCTGGACAGTTTCCTGTCATTGTATGAACTGCATCTCAGTATTATCAGATAAAATGGCGGGAAGATTTGACATCATCAATCTGTTTCCTGCCAGCAGCTGGATTTCTGATAACATGGTTGTCCTGTGGTTGGACCTATCTCATACTCTCTTCCCCAAACAGCTCAGAACACACTCCCAACGCCCCCTCCCTCCCCATCCCCCAACCCCCAACCCCCAGGCTATTTTATTAGGGGGTACTTTCTAGCTGGCCGGTTCGGGAATTCCCGGACTGTGATCACCGTCACTCTTGTCCATCTGATCGATAGAGAACTTCCACATTAACGGTGGGATCTGAGTGGGGCTGAGTGGGGCTGAGTGGGGAGAGCTGGAGGATGAGGGTCAGTCAGTGTAACGATCAGTAGTGAACCAACCCGGGATTCACATCAAACAACCGAAATAAAAACATGAAGATTAACGCAAGCCGGTTAGTATTGCGTTATGCCCTACATTATAAGTGACCCTTGCGGATATTTTCGGACGCGATTCTTGGAACCCGTGAACGAGTTGCACTCTGTCCTCGAGGTCAAGTGTCTCTGATCTCTGCGACCTGCACGGCTGGCTAGGCAGATTATACCTGACCTTCTCCTTACTTCCGCCTTGTATACATATAGTATATTATGTTGGCTCTTTTCATAGCCGCATATTCCGTAAGGAAGACCTGCTGGTTTTTGTTTTATTTGTTTTGTTTATCCGAGCGTGAGGTGGAAATAGAGAGAGTGACGGTATAAGAATGTAAAATTTAAAAAAATATAGCTGTGTACGTCGCTTTGTTTTGTCGTTTTAAGTGGCAATTACTGTCCAGGAACTTTCCCACATACAGCTACAATTAGGTTTAAGATTAGGGATAAGGTTAGAAAAATACAGCTCGTGGAGAGTCTCTGACATGACCACAATCTAGACACTCTCATCTGTACTGTCTCCTTCACAAGCCTGTCTCTAACTCTAATCTCATCTGTACTGTCTCCTTCACAAGCCTGTCTCTAACTCTAATCTCATCTGTACTGTCTCCTTCACAAGCTTGTCTCTAACTCTAATCTCATCTGTACTGTCTCCTTCACAAGCCTGTCTCTAACTCTAATCCACGTACGACAGGACAGTCCCTGGATATTACTGTTGGGGTCCAAAAGAGAAAGTTCACGTCAGTTTGATAACCGTCACAATAACGGTCAAATGGTGGTCTAAAGCAAGTCAAACTGATTGACTGATTGATTGACTGATTGACTGGTTGGTTGGTCGGTTGGTTGGTCGGTTGGTTGGTCGGTCGGCCGGTCGGTCGGTCGGTCGGTCGACTGGTCGGTCGGTTGTTTGGTTGGTTGGTTGGTTGGTTGGTTGGTTGGTTGGTGATTGGCAGGTTGATTGATTGAGAGTTAGTGGATTGATTGTTTGGTTGATTGATTGATAACCGATTGACTGATGAGCTGATTGGTTCATTGATAAACTGATTTGTTGTTTGATGTAATTTTTTGTTCGACCTTTGAACTGTCCCCACATTTTTATAGTTAGTAAATGTGCGGCCACAAACCACATTGTGGTCTGGACTGTGTTGTGTTTTTTTTTACTAAGCCTTACTAAACAGAATTATTAAAAGAATGTCTCCATAGAAAAAAACAAGACGACGCTGACTTCCATGAGAAGTGAAAAAAAATGTAAAAGCCTACCACTACCAGACTTCCATGGAGAAGGCACGGAAGAAAATAAAATATATTCATGTCTGGAAAGACCTGATTTCAAGATGACACCATTGTCGTTCATGCTGTCGTTCAAGGCTATTTCGTTTTCCCCTTTTACAGTTTGCTTGTGACATCCGAAACTTCTTACCCTGCACGAGGAATCTTTTCACAGAGCAAGAGATTTGGTGAAATTGGCCTAAAGGAAAGCTCATGACACCAGGCGGCGTGGGGAAATTTCTGGGGAAAACCCCACAGGTTACATGACCGTGAAAAATGATGAAATCGGTAAATAGTTTTCAATAGGTCTCACGTTTCACATGACGGACCGAAATTCACAAGAATATCAAGAATATTGACATTCATTCCTTCACCTCCACACCATGACTGGCTAATTCTGTTCTGATGACTGTAAACAATAACTGACTGAACTTTTCCTGCTCACTCAAAGAATAAGCCATAAATTCCAGACAATAATAAGACAAACTATTGAAAACAAAAACTGTCTTATTCCTGCTGGTTTGACTCGATCTAGTGGTAAAACTGTTGTACTATTCATACTGTGACTGTAACTGCTTTGAATGTTTCCATAACTACTACCACTATTAGTACTGTTCTTTTTTAGTGCTACTACCACTATTAGTACTGCTCTTTTTTAGTACTACTACCACTATTAGTACTGCTCTTTTTTAGTACCACTACCACTATTAGCACTGTTCTTTTTTAGTACTACTACCACTATTAGTACTGTTCTTTTTTAGTACTACTACCACTATTAGCACTGTTCTTTTTTAGTACTACGACCACTATTAGCACTGTTCTTTTTTAGTACTACGACCACTATTAGTACTGCTCTTTTTTAGTACTACGACCACTATTAGTACTGTTCTTTTTTTAGTACTACGGCCACTATTAGTACTGTTCTTTTTTAGTACTACGACCACTATTAGTACTGTTCTTTTTTAGTACTACTACCACTATTAGTACTGTTCTTTTCTAGTACTACGACCACTATTAGTACTGTTCTTTTTTAGTACTACTACCACTATTAGTACTGCTCTTTTTTAGTACTACAACCACTATTGGTACTGTTCTTTTTAAATACTACTACCACTATTGGTACTGCTCTTTTTTAGTACTACTACCACTATTAGTACTGCTCTTTTTTAGTACTACGACCACTATTAGTACTGTTCTTTTTTAGTACTACTACCACTATTGGTACTGCTCTTTTTTAGTACTACTACCACTATTAGTACTGTTCTTTTTTAGTACTACTACCACTATTAATACTGCTCTTTTTTAGTACTACTACCACTATTCGTACTGCTAAAGCAGCAGATTTATTGTCACCAGTGAAAGTGGTGCAGGTAGAAACAGTAACAATCATAATGGTAGTGTAGTGGTGGTGGTAGTCATAGAGCTGGGAGCAGAACATAATAATGTTGGTGTTTGTAGTAGTAGTAGTAGTATTAGTAGTAGTAGTAGTAGTAGTAGTAGTAGAAGAAGAAGTAGTGGAGAGAGAGGTGTAAGTATAATAGTTGTAGTAGAAGCAACAGCAGCAGTAGTATTACATGTGATTCATGCAGCAGCANAAGAAGTTGATAGAAAGAAGTTGATAGAAAGAAGTTGATAGAAAGAAGTTGATAAAAAGAAGTTGATAGAAAGAAGTTGATAGAAAGAAGGTGATAGAAAGAAGTTGAAAGAAAGAAGTTGAAAGAAAGAAGTTGAAAGAAAGAAGTTGATAGAAAGAAGTTGATAGAAAGAAGTTTAAAGAAAGAAGTTGAAAGAAAGAAGTTGATAGAAAGAAGTTGATAGAAAGAAGTTGATAGAATTGATAGAAAGAAGTTGATAGAAAGAAGTTGATAGAAAGAAGTTGATAAAAAGAAAATGAAAGAAAGAAGTTGAAAGAGAGAAGTTGATAGAAAGAAGTTGAAAGAAAGAAGTTGAAAGAGAGAAGTTGATAGAAAGAAGTTGATAGAAAGAAATTGATAAAAGAAGTTGATAGAAAGAAGTTGATAGAAAGAAGTTGATAGAAAGAAGTTGATAGAAAGAAGGTGATAGAAAGAAGGTGATAGAAAGAAGTTGATAGAAAGAAGTTGAAAGAAAGAAGTTGAAAGAAAGAAGTTGATAGAAAGAAGTTGAAAGAAAGAAGTTGAAAGAAAGAAGTTGAAAGAGAGAAGTTGATAGAAAGAAGTTGATAGAAAGAAGCTGAAAGAAAGAAGTTTATAGAACTGAATTACCAGAGCTACTCACATGGAAATCTACAAAATACAGCCTATTGAAAGCGCTATATTTCTTGTAAGGATTACTATAGTAGTCTACTGTATGTCTTCTGTGAATTCGCCGTAATATTTCTTGTGTGAATAAATTACATTCCATTAGAAAAAAACAAAACAGGAGACCTCACCTCACCATACACACACACATTACTGAAATAATGCCAAACTTTGACATCAGTTTTCTCAGAACATAATATCATAAGCCCACATACTCTCTCCTCCTTTCCTTTCCCCTCCCCCAAAGCACACACTTTCACACATCCATGTTAGTTTAAGCCACCTTTACTTTGACAGCAACTATTCTCGCATGCACTGGACCCATCAGTGATAGGAATAATTTATGCATGAACCACAGGCCCATGTCGGATGTGATTTAATTAACGTTTTGACGAAAAGCTGGTCGCATTAAATGAGTTTTCAAAGCACCAAGTAAATCTCAGTGGAGTCTCCTCCTTCTAAATTTTACTCATCAGAGTTTTAGAGTTTGACTGAGTGGTCTCTCATATATTGGTCTAATACTCCAAGTCAACAATATATACACACGAGTGGAATTATTTAGACCAAACAGAAGTGAACTGAATAAATTATACCACTAAAATATAAACCATCTTCTCCCAGACCTCATCCATTCCCCAAATAAATTATATTTGACCATCTCCTTGCCATTGTTTCATCTGATACAAATAACAGGGAAACTCACTCACTTTGTCAGTTTTCTCGCTCAAATCTATCTTCAACATTTTTTTTTCATTTTTGAAAACATCGCATAGTACAAAGTGCCTTGCCAGATTATTAATACTGGGTAGACCCGTTGATTAATTATTTGGTCTGAACTGTGTGCTTGATAAAGTCTTCAACTGATCACACTGTACTTGACATTATTTATATCTGTAGAGTAGAAAACCCCGCCGAAAAAGCCGGAACAAAATTTATAATCTAGTTCAAATATTGACAAGCCAGTTTTACAAACGGAGATAAAAATATTCAGCGCCACGTCTTGTCTAACACAGTGTCAACACAGACCTTCAACTTAGACCCAGAAACAAGTGAAGTCCAAATACCAGTTGCTAAATATAGATTGATTTGATAATCCAAAGGAATTAAAAGTGTGGATTTTTTTTGTTTTTGTTCACATGACCTAAATCGGTTTAAATAACCGGTATCTGTTCAACTCTGGACTCATGTCAAAGTCACATGATCTAATCCACTCTCATGTGTCATAGGAAAAGGAGACCTGCCTGCCAAATACGTACTTTACATTTTTTGGACTCTGTTTTCCCAGTGTCTCTTTACAGACTTTCCCAAGATCCGGTTTGGTCCAGGATGTGACTGGTTGACTCGGAACACGCTTTTCCGAACGACATTATCATAACGACAGCATTGAAGTGCAGGAGACCGTGGGTGTTGCTGATGATAATTATTTGGGTGTGTGTCTGTACGTCTGTATGTCTGTCTGTCTGTGTGTGTGTATATGTGTGTGTGCGTGTATGTGTGTGTGTGTGTGTGTGTGTGTGTGTGTGTTTGAGTGTGTGTGTGTATGTGTGTGTGTGTGTGTGTGTGTTCTGTATGTCTGTATGTCTGTGTGCCTGTGTGTCTATGTTTACGTGTATATGTTTGTACTTCTTGAGTACAGATGGATGCCATTAAAAAATGATGTGTTTGTACTTGTCATGTAAGTGTAGGTGACGTCAATGAACAAAATAAATAGGTGCAGCGTGCATAAGTGTGTGTATGTGTGTGTGTTTGTGTGTTTGTCTGTGTGTAAGTTGCTTATCCACTAGCCAATATAGAATATGCCAGAGAAATCCAGTGACTAAACACCGTATCTTCATTTTCGCTTACATTGAGTAGTTTGTATTGAGGGATAATATCAAGGGCAGCACTGTAGACTGTACCATAAGACAATGTCATCAAAACAAAGTAAATAGAACCGATTAAGCGGCGAGTGTGATAACATAAACTACTTCTATTTATAACTTTCCTTTACAAAGAAAATAACAGTATGTCTTTTAAACGACTGAATGGCGGTGTGAAAAGTCCATTAAACAGATTGTGAGTAAATGTAGGCAGCTGTAATAAGTATGAAAGCTGTACATTCCTGTCTGAATTCACAAAGTAGCAAAGACTTTGATGGAGTCTGTCCACACACAAGGTATCATGACAGACACGATAGACCTGTGCGAACAACTTGATTTCCTTCAGTACAGTTGAACCTCATGCTCTCCAGCTCAAGGGAGAGAACAATAACTGATTTCCAGAGGTTTCAATGTGTTGGAAGTCGTGAGTAAAATCTTACTCACACTCAGGGAGCCACAACATCAATTTATATAACATCAGACTTGTGGTCTTTAACACTGGCACGTCAAACAGCATTATTATTATTATTATTATTATTATTATTATTATAGTCAATGCCATTTCAAAATGATGAATGGTCAAGACTTTCTAGAGCAGGACACATATATATGTATTATATAAACATTATCGAATGATAGTTAGAAATCATGAGATTTTACCGTAAATCAAGAGTTGTGGAAATATTGTGGGGTTATTCCAAGTCCGATCAGGAGGATGATGAGTTTTTTGTGAAAACTCAGATCATAACGCATAGACATCTAATATCTTCCTCTCCTAGTTCACCACCAAACACAAACATGCCGAATATTTACTGGCAGACAGTGAGTGCTAAGTTTCTCAAACACGGAATGTAGTGAGTCACATGTAGGTGACTGGAGTACTAAATTTCTCTAGTGAACAGCGAAACCGTTTATAGACTTTCACAACACAAACACATTCTATAATAGGAGACTATAAGAAGATGTGATGAAACTTGTGATAATGAGCACCGTCTTCCACAACTCTTTCTTTACCTTCCTTAATACAGCACGATGTAACCCATCTTCATCATCATCATCATCATCACTATCATCATCATCATCACTGTAAAATACGCGAACATTTTAAAACACTTCTTCAATCCGATCAACTTTGATGAAAATAATATAATAAATGCAAAAGGGTAAAACAGTTTAAATATTTCGGCAAAAGCCTTCTTCACTGGAATCATCATCATCATCATCATCATCATCATCATCGTCATCATCATCATCACGACCACCACCATCAGCAACTTTTTTCTTCTTTCTTTCATCGGATTCATTTTAATTTCTTGTATTAATCTTTCCTTTGATCCATGCCTTCTCCCATATTCCATTCCGTTTTGTTAACGGTAAGGGATATAATATTATTATTTTCATGATTCGTCACATGCAAGTTACAAGTCCACTCAACAGACTGGCAAGTTGAATACTGCCTTTTGTCAAACGAAAAGTTTCCAGTCAATTTGAAAGTCTACGTGTTTCCAGGGGAGTGTGTGTGTGTGTGTGTGTGTGTGTGTGTGTGTGTGTGTGTGTGTGTGTGTGTGTTGTTCAGTTTCATGACGTTCCCATCCTTGGATAAACTGTGTAGAGTGCCAGGAACAGGATAATTTGCGTCTGTCCGGTTGGGTGGCGACGTATGTTAGAGTCCAAAGTACTTGACCTAGATAAGCTGGGAAAATGAAGCCTGTCTAAGAATAGACACAATACAACGCATTACAGCTAAATGTAGGGATCAGACGAGGGTGTCCTAAATTTATCGTTCCGTGTTGTGCAGCTCAATACATTAAATTTTGCTCTACATTAGATTTGGTCTACTTTATAGCTTTCATCTTTTATAATGTCTGGTCAGATGATGACACTTCCACCCACTATATGACTAGTATATCTGATGTTATAGTGACGTAAATAAACGGTTGGTGTTCAAAGTACTCCGGGAACAGTTTGATCATTAGGTCTCTGCCTGTAGAGATTTGTAGGGATAAATGTTTAGAGTGTTTGAGCTCTGCTGAATAATGGTGTTGGACAGTCCAGTCTTTGAATTTTTCTACTCCAATCAAATCGTATGAATTCAACCGCCGTAATTTCTGTACTGGTATTGATTGTGCCAACCACAAAGGCCGCCGGGTAGGTCTGAAATTTTTGATACGAATAACAACGACGACAACAAGAACAAGAGCAACAACAAAATCATCAATATGGCACAGGTTTGTTGATCCTGTTGTTACGATGTGAATATGACATACAATATTCATAACTCATTGTTTGAAGCGGTGAATGATTACCTCAAGATTAAAAATAGAACACAACTAATGTTGAAGATAACTTGTCAACGAGCTTGATTTAGTCTAAACACCAGACTCATCTCTTTGCTATGTGGCTGACAACACACCTAGACAAGCCAAGTGTACATGGCACTGTTTTGACACGTAAACGCCTTGTTGTTTTGCTTGGTGATATGAAGGGCCTTGGAGGAGAATAACGGTAACGCTATCTATCATCATTCTCTCCTTCCATCTATCTATCATCATTCTCCCCTTCCAGCTATCTATCATCACTCTCTCCTTCCAGCTATCTATCATCACTCTCCCCTTCCAGCAGTCTATCATCATTCTCCACTTCCATCTATCTATCATCATTCTCCCCTTCCAGCTATCTATCATCATTCTCCCCTTTCAGCTATCTATCATCATTCTCCCCTTTCAGCTATCTATCATCACTCTCCCCTTCCAGCTATCTATCATCAATCTCCCCTTCCAGCTGTCTATCATCATTCTCTCCTTCCATCTATCTATCATCACTCTCCCCTTCTAATCGAATGGTATTTCAGGAGAGTCTATAGATATATGACTGACACAGTTTCGACATACATGTCTATGGGCAGCAGAGTTGAGCCCAAAACATTCTCTTTCAAGAGTCTAAACGCCTTCAAAACCCTGAAGCCAGAAAGACATAATTATTCATTCTGAAAAATGTGAGAACGGCTGAAAAATATCCTACGTTTTACAACTTAGAAAAGATCGGTTGAGTTACACATTGAGAACACGGGTCGGCCAGTCAGTACGAAAAGAAAAGTTGGCTTGGATACGTGAACTGGTTCCTCGCACTCGGGGCAAATCACACGTGCTGCGACTTCCATCCAAAGATCAACCAAGAGTTACTGGTGCTTGCTCTTCCAGTGAGTGTCGATGTGAAAGGCGGCTCCCCTGTACCTTCTGGTGGCTCTCACTCGGCCATCTCTCTACCTGTCTCTGAGGGTCACTAGTGTTCTAACTGCTCGCCTGTGTGCCATTCTCACTTATAATCAACTTCATCTGAACAAATTCCTCTGGAACGTGAAACAGAGCTGCGATTGAAGAGATCTCCAAAGTATTGGCTTTTCAGCTGATTTCTGTGAACTCCCTTGGCTGAAGACCTACTTAGAAGCTAGAGAGGCTCTCGAAGATGAGATGTTCTTGGCTGAAGACCTACTTAGAAGCTAGAGACGCTCTCGAAAATGAGACGTTCTTGGCTGAAGACCTACTTAGAAGCTAGAGACGCTCTCGAAAATGAGACGTTCTTGGCTGAAGACCTACTTAGAAGCTAGAGACGCTCTCGAAAATGAGACGTTCTTGGCTGAAGACCTACTTAGAAGCTAGAGACGCTCTCGAAAATGAGACGTTCTTGGCTGAAGACCTACTTAGAAGCTAGAGACGCTCTCGAAAATGAGACGTTCTTGGCTGAAGACCTACTTAGAAGCTAGAGACGCTCTCGAAAATGAGACGTTCTTGGCTGAAGACCTACTTAGAAGCTAGAGACGCTCTCGAAAATGAGACGTTCTTGGCTGAAGACCTACTTAGAAGCTAGAGACGCTCTCGAAAATGAGACGTTCTTGGCTGAAGACCTACTTAGAAGCTAGAGACGCTCTCGAAAATGAGACGTTCTTGGCTGAAGACCTACTTAGAAGCTAGAGACGCTCTCGAAAATGAGACGTTCTTGGCTGAAGACCTACTTAGAAGCTAGAGACGCTCTCGAAAATGAGACGTTCTTGGCTGAAGACCTACTTAGAAGCTAGAGACGCTCTCGAAAATGAGACGTTCTTGGCTGAAGACCTACTTAGAAGCTAGAGACGCTCTCGAAAATGAGACGTTCTTGGCTGAAGACCTACTTAGAAGCTAGAGACGCTCTCGAAAATGAGACGTTCTTGGCTGAAGACCTACTTAGAAGCTAGAGACGCTCTCGAAAATGAGACGTTCTTGGCTGAAGACCTACTTAGAAGCTAGAGACGCTCTCGAAAATGAGACGTTCTTGGCTGAAGACCTACTTAGAAGCTAGAGACGCTCTCGAAAATGAGACGTTCTTGGCTGAAGACCTACTTAGAAGCTAGAGACGCTCTCGNTATAGTGTGTTGGACAGCCCAGTCTTTGAATTTTTCTACTCCAATCAAATCAAAGGTTATAGTGTGTTGGACAGTCCAGTCTTTGAATTTTTCTACTCCAATCAAATCAAAGGTTACAGTATGAATTCAACCACCGTAATTTCTGTACTGGTATTGAGTGTGCCAACCACAAAGGCCGCCGGGTAGGTCTGAAATTTTTGATATCTTATTTCGTTAGCCATTGATCCCTCTTACCATCACTTTGAAGCCGCCCCTGCCAAACCAAGCATTAGGTTATAAGAAAACAGCAGCGACAAGAAAAACAACGACAACATCATCATTAATAACAACGACGACAACAAGAACAAGAGCAACAACAAAGTTATCAGTATGGCACAGGTTTGTTGATCCTTGCCATTTATTACGATGTGAATATGACATACAATATTCATAACTCATTGTTTGAAGCGGTGAATGATTACCTCAAGACTAAAAATAGAACACAACTAATGTTGAAGATAACTTGTCAACGAGCTTGGTTTACTCTTAACACCAAAGTCATCTCTCTGCTATGTGGTTGACAACACACCTAGACAAGCCAAGTGTACATAGCACTATTTTGACACGTAAACGCCTTGTTGTTTTGCTTGGTGATATGAAGGGCCTTGAAAGAGAATCAGAAACGTTATCTATCATCACTTTCTCCTTCCAGCTATCTATCATCACTCTCCCCTTCCAGCTATCTATCATCACTCTCTCCTTTCCAGCTATCTATTATCACTCTCCCTTCCAGCTATCTATCATCACTCTCCCTTTCCAGCTATCTATCATCACTTTCTCCTTCCAGCTATCTATCATCACTCTCCCTTTCCAGCTATCTATCATCACTCTCCCTTTCCAGCTATCTATCATCACTCTCTCCTTTCCAGCTATCTATTATCACTCTCCCTTCCAGCTATCTATCATCACTCTCCCTTTCCAGCTATCTATCATCACTTTCTCCTTCCAGCTATCTATCATTACTCTCTCCTTCCAGCTATCTATCATCACTCTCCCTTTTCCAGCTATCTATCATCACTTTCTCCTTCCAGCTATCTATCATTACTCTCTCCTTCTAGCTATCTATCATTACTCTCCCTTTCCAGCTATCTATCATCACTCTCCCCTTTCAGTCGAATGGTATTATGGTATTTCTGGAGAGTCTAGAGACATATGACTCACACAATTTCGACATACATGTCTTTGGGCAGTAGGGTTGAGCCAAAAACATTCTCTTTCAAGAGTATAAATGCCTTCAAATCCTGAAGCCAGAAAGACATAATTAATCATTCTGCAAAATGTGAGAACGGCTGAAAAATATCCTACGTTTTACAACTTAGAAAAGATCAGTTGATTTACATATTGAGAACACGGGTCGGTCAGTCAGTACAAAAAGAAAGGTTGGCTTGGATACGTAAACTGGTTCCTCGCACTCGGGGTAAATCACATGTGCTGCGACTTCCATCCAAAGATCCAACCAAGAGTTACTGGTGCTTGCTCTTCCAGTGAGTGTCGATGTGAAAGGCGGCTCCCCTGTACCTTCTGGTGGCTCTCACTCGGCCATCTCTCTATCTGTCTCGGCCATCTCTCTATCTGTCTCTGAGGGTCAGTAGTGTTCTAACTGCTCGCCTGTGTGCCATTCTCACTTATAATCAACTTCATCTGAACAAATTCCTCTGGAACGTGAAACAGAGCTGCGATTGAAGAGATCTCCAAAGTATTGGCTTTTCAGCTGATTTCTGTGAACTCCCTTGGCTGAAGACCTACTTAGAAGCTAGAGACGCTCCCGAAAATGAGAAGTTCTTGGCTGAAGACCTACTTAGAAGCTAGAGACGCTCTCGAAGATAAGATGTTCTTGTATGTTGGCAGCAGAGAGCTAGTAGAACAGAATTAAGAAATTAATAAGTTCCATGTCATTCACTACAGTGTGTTACATAGTCCATTCCACATAACTGCCTTTCGCTAGATCCCCACTGTCGCATATTCTCAACATTTTTGAGGTTATGAACACTCTACACATACTTGGTATGATATAAAAGTTACCGGATAAACGCAAGTCCTTTAAACTGCAGCTCAATTCATATTCCCAAAGAGCTGCAAATAAACCATATTGATGAGTTGAGTATAGTATTTTTATACATACAGTTTGTAATTCAGAAATGTACAGAGTAGTCATACATTGACTGGACTTAGTAAACTTGAGCATCTCAACACCCTGCACTGAATTTTTGAATTATCGGAATGTATTTTTTACCTTGCCAGTACTGTAGCACCTGGCTGTGGAAAACATACAGTAGTGAATTTCAATGAGTTGACTCTGTGTCTTTACCACGGAAGGTGGATAAACCAGAATGACTCATGACCCCATTAACATTCAGTAAACTGTTTGTGCCCAATGGGATGGGCTGACAATTATTAGTGTGTACATCTACCGCTCTACTGCGTATTTCTGGTTCTCTCTCTCTCTTTCTCCCTCTCTGTGTGTCTCTCTTGTGTGTCTCTATCTATCTCTGTGTTTGTCTGTGTGTCATTCTCTTCACGTTCTCTCACTTTTTTTATATTCATTTTGTTCCTGTTTGTCTGCTTATCTGTTCGCCTGACTGTGAGTATGTTTGTTTGCGTATTACTTTTCCTTCATTTCTACGAGACTATTTACATTTGTTTGTTCTTCTATCTTCTTCTATCTTTCTCTCTGGCTGACTGGCTGTTTACCTGCCTGCTTGCCTTCTCTACCTGCCTGTCCTTCTGTCTGGGTACATCCCTACCTGCCTGCTTCCCTTCCCCACCCTCCCTCACCCTTCAAATCCATACCTCACGACACCACATGCATATCTCACATTTTATGATTGAATATAGTAAGTACTAAACTAATTAAACTTCACTTGTTTGTTGAGTGTGTAAAGAAAGTGGTGAGATTCGGAAGAGTCTCTTTTCTAAATGTTACAAGCTTTGGTCTGCCTGTTCGCTTGCAGCTCGAGTCTGTGACATCAGAGATATGGTGTAGATTCCTTGTGGAGATTTCATCTCATTCACATTTCCTTCACTTCACCTGAAATAATGAAATTACTTCCTTATGGGCAGAACGAGAAGAGAGAGAAAGAGAATGAGAAAGAGAGAGAGGGAGAGAGAAATAAGATAAGATAAGATAAGATAAGATAAGATAAGATAAGATATCCACGAGGGAAATTCCGTTCACAGTTAATACACATTCAACAATAAATTACATTTCACATTCAACATTAAATTTCATTTCAGGTCATACACATTACCTGACCACACACGCAACCACACCTTCACACATACCCACACAACCGTTGACACAGACCAGGGTGAAATATATAACGATATGGACTATACTGGAAACTGAACAACTCAAGAGAGACTGCTGCAACTGGAAAGCCGTATGGCTGATGGAAAAAACGAATTTCTGAGAAAGAGAGAGAGAGAGAGAGAGAGAGAGAGAGAGAGAGGAGAGAGAGAGAGA
>JAWQUT010000738.1:0-11512 GCA_033807755.1 Ellobium chinense
AATTTGAATCACTGATGAATGTTAAAAAAGTAATTTCACAGGATTCCGTGCACTACACCATAAAAGTACTTTAGTCGCACTTTAATCTGCTAACCACGTCATGGTTGTTGTATTGACATTCGCTCTAAGCCTATCCACCCCATCATTGTTGAAAAGTCTTTCTACAAATCACAGCTGACAATACAAACCATTCATCTACACTGAGATACATTCTTGCAAGTTACAACATTCCTAATCACATTGCAGAAATCTAAACGTTATTGCTCACTTTTCATGAACTTCTGCACATATCGACTGGGCAAAATATGTTTACTTCATTTCAAAGTTAAGTTACATCTATGCAGTCGAAATCTCGCACATAAGTGCTCCAAATTTAAAGTATAGGTTGGAATACTTATGATACAAAAGTCCTGTTATGGTAAACGCATGGCTAGCTATAACACAGCGGTGTGAGTTTGGCAAATCGGTCCTGGCCGGGCATTTATTGACATGTGTAATTAGAATAAAAGCAAGTCATTACGACAGGGCGTTGCTTGCGCTACGGATCACTCATTTGACTTACATGTGGATTGATGCCGATCTTGGTGAAGGAAAACAAAACAACATGTAAGATCGGCATCAGGTTAGAGGAATGCAAACCGAATGAGCTCCTAGAACAAGCAGAGCCCTAGAGCAAAGTCTTGCTCCAATTTGTATTTCTTTGACACAAGTATCGCCCCTAGGTAAATGAGACTTGCAACAGTTATGAAATACATTTAATGTAATTGATAACATTGTTGCAAGGTTTTGTTGTTTTTTTTCTTTAAAGCTATACATCATTGTACTTTAGATTAAGTATTATTGTGTTGAAATATAACGTCGCCAAGCCTTTTCACCACAGCCTCAGTTTCGATATTCAGATTTCATCAAACGCTTTCCCAAACACTGTTTATGAAAATGTATGATTGGGAAACAAATTCCTAGTCTTAGGAAGTCAGGGAAACATTTATTTTAGAAGAGTTCCAAGACCGACTTCTTTAAGTTTAGCCTGTCGCCAGCGTGATACCTTTACTGCGAATTTACTTAAAGTCACATCCACTATGGGACGCCCGCCTAATAAGAGTTATCTCCCGAAACTTATTAATGCTCCCAACGTCATGTTGGTTATTTTTACTTTTAATAAATTATCACAGCTGATGAGCACCTGAAAGAAGCGAAAAATTGCAAACGTCGGACTGGTTTTGTCGAAGTTTTGTGGAAAAGGAGGCGGTCAGTGCACGATAGTAAAATGAACCCAATGTGAGAGTTGTGGCCACCTTAGCTCGTAGGAAATGAGCCGTGTTCCTGGCCATGAATTTTTAAGCAAGCAGTAGACTCTACTACTGTCCAGCGATACTTCTCTTTTCCACGGTAGGTCTTTATTGTCCTCTGCAACAATAACATGCTTTATACATAGTACAGTGAACCACGAATACAGCGAATTCAGATTCAACGAGACTCGCATTCAACGAGGGAAATGAAAATCCCGTTTTTTTCTCTTATTTGTAATAGTAAATGTGCCTCTGATCCAAGGAATACAAAATTCAAGCAACCTCGGCTTTAACGAGGTCATCGTGCTATCAACAGTCTACAACTTACAAGACTGAGTAAACATGCAAGATTACTGGTAATAATTGCGTGAGCAAAGGAGAGAAGTAGAAAGGGTGGGAATGAAGGAAAGAGATGGGACCCCCTGGGCGATCAGCGGAAGAGAGCGGGAAAGTAATTAAAGTCTTTGAATTCTCTGCAATGTAAGGGCAAGGGGGAGGCAGGGGAATGGACAATGGAACGATGGAATCATATGCTTGGCTGATGATTGGCCAAACCTTTTGTTTGGACCAATCAATTCGCCCGGCGAAATTTTAATCACAGACTCAGAGACGGCGATTGAAACCATTCGTTTCTCAACATTTACACTGCTTTATCTTTAAAAAAAACAAAGGGTACATATCAGCTCGCGATGTTGTCATGCCGATGGTTTCTGGAGTCAAGGGAAGCAACCAGTGAGATTCTTGAAGTGCAAAGTTAAAAAAGTACCCTTTTAGCTAAAGGTTCTCACTAGAGATAGACCAGTTTTCACATGACTTGCAGAGACCTTGCGTTCAACGAGATCTCGGCTTCAATGAGCACTGAAGGTAGGTCCCGGCGATCTCGTTAGATCCTAGGTTCATTGTATTTCCTTTTTAAGGAGGAGTGCTGAAGTGTACACACAACAAATGACTTCGGTTTATGGTAATCAGCAGTGTTACAGTTGTCATTGACTGACGCTAAAAAAGGTTAAAAAGCTGACCTTCCACCTGACCAGAAAATCTGTTTTCAAGCCGTTTTAGTAAATTACATTGGAACAAAATTTCGACGAAATTTGAGGATACAAACAAAAGACAGCAATTTTTTTGTCTCATTTTTTTACAAATATAATTACGTGCTTGAAATTCCAAGCTCGAATAAGACATTATGACAGATAAAATATTTCGAGCACAATGATACTAATATCTCCCTTTAATTGTGTGAAATGCAACATTATACACCAACAGGGACAATACTGTAGTGTGATGACAGGATCGGGATTAGATCTCTACAGACGGTTTCATTCTTTTATGTTGTATCGTTTCCTAACAGGCTGGAACAAACGACAAAGATTTCATTATTGGTTTGACCTGCTTAGTTTGCTTGGTGGATAGGCAGGCTTACCTCATCGAAAAATGCGTAAGGGCGATCACTGGTGATAGCCGCATTCTTCACGAAAGTGTCTCTAAGCAGAGTGTATCCATTCACCACAACAACCCTTGATGGGCCCATGTATACACTGTGGATGTAATCAGTATACTGACATTGAGCTCGTCAAAGTGTCATCTATATAATGATATAAAGACTGTTGAAGTGGTTTATTTCGGATGATCTAATTTTCCCAACAAGGCAAACCAATATTGTAGCAAAGTGGCTAGTGCGGCAATGTTATTTCCAAGATCAGCAATTTCTTTGTATTGACAGTCCTGTAACATTATTCCGGATTTATCTAGACTTCTGGCCTTATACACACATAAGAAAATCATTATATTGGAGCTCGCAAAAATAAGATTTCCGTGAAAAAACTAACGCGTATTATTATTGAAATCATCTGGGTATATAATTCATTCCTAAGGGTGAAATAAATTTTTCTCTCTTCCACAAGGCTTTGCGACCTTAGCTGTGGTATCGGTCAGTTTTCTGGAGAGTTTACGTTAAATTAAAGCAGCACTATTTCAAATCAAGGGATTGGAAAAAGATAGGGCTTGGCAATAAACAAACCTGTCCTTAGGAAATAGTGTGAGGCCCTCAACTGAGATTTTATTGGGGGGTGGGGGGGCAGGGGTCAAACGAAGAGACACAGCAACAAACCTGTCACTTAAGTTATTTTTTAGGTCTGCTGCTTATCTCTATTATTATTTAGTGGCAATGGCTGAAGAAAATTAGGACTGGAGTGACAGCAGTCGACAATTTATAGTAATATATATTTTTTAAAAAGTAGGCGTTTGTAGTCTCGTTCCCACTCCCCTGCCCAGAAATCTATTCCCTGGGGTCCTCATTTTCATATTTTTATCTCCTCCTCTTCTGTTTGCGCTTTGTCCCGCTTTTTCCCTTATCTTTGTGGATCTACTGCATAAAGAGGTCTGCTGGATTGCTTGTTACGGCCTAGACTCTGAAAGGATAACTTCGAACAGAAAGAAAAGGGAGAGAGACAAAGACAACTTGGATTCGCAGACATTATTTTAAATAAACATACGTGAAAATATTCCCACACGTTTTTCGCCACTGTTGGAAGGTTGAACGGGGGTTTTTACCCAAGTATAGCAAGTGGCCAACAATTGGCAGGGGCATCACTGGACAGGGAGGCAAGCGAGGATCATCGCGGCGGTACCACAAGTAGATCACCAATATGACCCCGAGTGCCAAGAGGACTGTGGTAATCTCCATCACGCTGTGAAAGACAGAATGCCCGATAAGTTAACATCGCCCTGTTCACGATCTCCTGAATATACAGTAGAAAAGAGAAACTGACATGAAGAACAAGGATGGTATTGAAAAACTCAAGCTTAGTGATTATTCTACGAGAGTGATTTTCTGAGCTGAAGAGCGTCTTTTTTTTTATTTTCATATGATCATATCAGTGGAATAGATTTTAAGAAAGAACATGACCACAATGTTGCAGTCCACCATATTTCCCATCATAGTATGGAATACTTCTTCTCTGGTTAGATACAATACCATCGTATTTTGATAAAGCTAAGAGATTCCGTCTATGTACCGCCTATGTGCAATAGGAAGTCATCTACATCCCTAAAATCTGATATGCCACCACCTTAGTGATGGCCTCGCCGTTTCTTCTGAAGAAGGCATTATATACCTAAAACCAAATCCCTTTTTGTAAAGCTTTGTACCATCACCGATTCTTAATTCGAATTTGCTACAGAAAAGTTATGAGTCAAAGGTCACACCAGGTTTTGTTGTTTGTAGTCAGTGGCCCTATTGCCCGTCCTGTCAGAAATTCATTAATCAGACATGCAACTCAAAGAATGGGCGTTGTTACCAATGAAAGTTACGCTACCAGAGCTGTGGAAACCAGCTTGCATAGTGGAGGCTGGACAAAATAATGATGGTAAGGGGGTGAAAATATGATCATGTTGATTGCAAAGGGTAATTTATTATGGTCACTCGAGACAGAATGCGGGGCAGCAAACTCATCAAAAATATTTTGCCAGTTGTATCTCAATGAGGATCAGGCACCAATGTATATTAGTGAATGTGGTTACCATGATACCATTATAAAAAGAATAAAACGGAAACAGAGTGGTTGCCGAAAAAAAGTCTACCAGGAAATAATTGTCTTTTTTTTTTTGGTTCTCAGCCAAAAAAAAAACACCAATTGTAATCAAACATTGTCTGTGGCTGAATGCTTGCATTTTCTACAAGATAATCAGACATCAAATAGTGACAGAAACAATACCGTTTGTATACTGCTTCTCAACGCTCATGTCTTAAATCAATATGTGTATATAAGATTATCTGAGACGTACAATTTATGCTTGGGTCTGGGTTTTGGAGGTCATTATTAATTTTGATCCTCGAAATATGAAAAGCACAGGCCGACCATACTATTTATATTGATCTTTTTTGCTTCTAAGGTCTGAAAGTTGAACCCAATTATAAATGAGCAATTTTACGAAATAGTTAGGTTGCTGGATATTTTTACAGCCATTGAATTGTTCATTATTTCTCTATGATTTAAATGTTAACATTTTACTAGATGCCTCTGTTTTTTACTCAGAAAAAAATGGCTGACTTTTTTTACCGCATTCCTTTTTTTCCCGACATCAGATAAATAATGCTAAATCCTCAAAGAATCAGCACAAAGAACGTAAGTAAAAGAGCAACTCCTGACCGCCATGAATATGAACATTTTGAATGGGAGCCCTTGACAGAGATTAGGATTAAGCTTAAAGTTACCATCATTATTAAGGCCACGAGTGGAAGATAATGACTGAGACTGACGCCAGCAGTTATGATATAAAAAACATACAATATTGCCCTTGAGCCACATTATTTGTCCCTGCCAGGCTCGACAAAAAGACTGGATCAAACAGGAACATCGAAAGCAGGCAGGTTGCAGAGACGGGCTCTGACCGAGAGGAGTGTGACTTATGTCAGAATGAAAGAATTGAAGAATTGCATGTATTTTTTTCTATGCAAAAAGTACGATCTAGAATGGAACAGATGGATTAGGAGTATGTGAAGATAAATCCCGATATTTCAGGAAAAATCCATCATCTATTTAACTAGAATGTCTCCAAACTATGCAAAACATTGTGAAATTTGTCAAAGCCATACTCTCTTCATAAAACACATTCTGCCCAGATTAAGACTGTTGAAATAATATTTCAGTTATTCCAATGTGATTGTCTTCAGCCATTGGTACCAGTATTAACATGTCTGTAATTTCGTCTTTTGCCTATGTAGCTATGCATATATCTTCTGTTAGGATGTTAATGTGTCTATGTGTCTGTCTGATTATTATTCTGATTGTCCAGTTGTTTTCTCATGTACTATCTAATGAGAGCAATAATATTGTCCATATTTCATTTGAAAAAAAAATGTGAAATCTGAACCTGAAACAGCGAAGGAATTCAAGTGCAAAATAGTGTATTACATAAATCTATATATATTACACACACTCGTTTGCTGATCTACTCTGGGATCAGCAATTCATAATTCACATCGTAATTCAAGAGTTCTATTCTTCATAAAGCAATAATCCTCTTCCAGACACAGTATACTGTCATTAATCTAAATTTACAATTAAGTCCAGAAAATGTTCCTTTGCCTTAAACTTAGAGCATCTACTCGGAGAAGCCAACACAAGGAAAGATGAAGAACTCACATCAAGCCGATTTGTAAGCAAACAATATACTTTTGTATGCCTACTCACAGACTGCCAATTACGTCCTATTTATAGCTAGACTGCGTGGCTAAGCGGAGCAAGGCGTAACAACACAGCTGGCGAGTAACCGCCATACCGCTAATGAGGCAAGAAGGCTCTCGCCTCGCTGCCGTGGAGTGGACAGTTGCTATAGGCGTAATGGGAATAATTATGACGATAAAAATAATTTGGTTGGTGATTTTTTTTTATTTTTTTAAATTGTCGGCTTGTTATGATGCACGCACATCAGCTGTCGGTATTTTTAATTGCCCCGATTTGAGTTGTATGAAGTTATATTACACAGGGCATTATATTTAGAATTTTACTAGATCTATCTTTTGATGTGAAATGTAAAGATTCACGGGAGAGAAATAAGTCATGGACTATCAAGAAAAATGACACACGCCACAGTTAATGAAAATTATCTTGAAACACCGTGCTATTTATAGCACGTCTCTGCAGACTACCAAAAGTTGGCCTGTCATATATATGCAAAAGCTGTTCAATATGGATAGGCAATGAAATTCACTGCATGATTAAAACACATAGTATTTGATTATAAAAATCTTTAGACGATCCTAAAATCACATATTCCTTGAAGTGTACATTTCAACTGTCTCATTCTCCCATTGTACGGTATAAGAAGTTAAATTATGTCCTGAAGACAATCAAAATGATTTTTGCTTTTGCTTTTTACCTATACGCACTGACAGTTTCACACTAATGGTTGGATGTAAATAGCACCTTTGCCACGTCCCTGACACTTGATATATAAATTTACTGTCTACTGTTTCTCCGATTAGTCGCGCTCCGCTTCAGAAACTTCATATCATGTCTTCGCCAGAACAAGGTCATTTCAAGGCTTGCCTTGAATTAAATCAACCTTAAATGTTCTTGACACATGCACTTATTGTATCTAAATCATTGATATATTGTACATTCGTTTCTCCCCATGCCGAGTTTTGTGATATTTTTCAATCTTAACACAATGATGGTATAACACTTAAAATTTAAAAAGAGATTGATGATAAACGACATACCTATAGGCAGTTTTTTGCTGTGACTTGAACTAGTCCGGTATTGTGAGGAGGAGAAGTATGAAGTGTTTGGGATGACGTAAGAATGTTTTTTTAGAAATCTGGCAAACATATTTAAAATGCTTTTTTTTATAATATTTATTATTTCGAGTGATTTTAACTATAGCTATTCAACTTCTTTCATGTAGTTTTCAATGCTTTTACTTCAAGTTCATTTCGACACACAGTAGCGGTTAACATAACCTTATCTTCCACTAGTGTGTTTTTATATTAAGTATTATAAGTACCATGCCCCATATCTCTAAATAAATTCACTAAATTCACTTGGTCACACATTTTTAGGATGAATCTTAATGTTCTCATGAACTCTAAACCTCTCATTTATTAAAAGAGTTCAAAACAAAAACAAAAACAACACCGCAGTTTTATATTAAAATTGCATTGTCAAGCGTGACTCGATGAAATTTGTTTGCGCAACCCAGATCCCTGGTTATATTTTTATTCGACAATTGATGTTTTGTTTTTGTTAGTAAGTATCTTTTCCTTAGATAGATAGATAGACCAGATAGGTATCCACCTAGTTAGATATTTTGTATGTGAATTTTAAAGCGTCTGCAGGACTTTTAAAAATGTTACCCTATATATAGTTTTGTGAATGTGAGTGTGGTATGTGTGAGTGTGTGCGTGTGCGTGTGGTTGTGTGTGTTTGTGTGTGTGTGTGTGTGTGTGTGTGTGTGTGTGTGTGTGTGTGTGTGTGCTTGTGTGTGTGTCTGCATTTGTGTGTGTGTGTCTATGTGTATCGTCATCGTCATCATGTATATGAGTCATTGCCAAATAAGGAAAGTGAAAATCTATCACACTCTTCGCATTATTCAGCTTTTCTGTACCTCCCCAGAACTCCTTATCTACTTATAATTGTATATGTCTCAAAGAAGCAAAGTTGTAGAACAAGTCACAGACTAGCTAGAAATGAAATACTATTAATACTGCACAATGCTCTGCAGAGTTATTGCCCTTGTTTAAACATACTAATACTCATTAAATCATTGGATGAATTCCACAGCAAGAAGTCTTATTAGCTACTGAATTCAATACTTTATGAAGAAGCAAAGTTGTAGAACAGATCACAAATTGCCCAGAAACAAAGTTTGAGACCATTTGTCACTAGTTTTAAAGAGTTACTGCCCTTGTCTAATAGGTATTTTATTTGGAAATAATCCTTTTTTTTTCATAGTTCGGAATATTCTTATTGGATTTCTCCCCCAAAATTCATATCGTACATTATCTTTACATTACTTATTATTAAATCTTATGTATTCGCATGGTATGTATTTTAAAAACATAAAACTGACGTAAGTACTTAACTAAGTATACTAAAAAGGGACAGGAAACTAGAATTTTTCGCCACNATCTTTACATTACTTATTATTAAATCTTATGTATTCGCATGGTATGTATTTTAAAAACATAAAACTGACGTAAGTACTTAACTAAGTATACTAAAAAGGGACAGGAAACTAGAATTTTTCGCCACGATGGCTTAAACTAAGGTAACTGTCGATGTAAAACATGAAATACTAGATCTCGACCGACGTGCAGAAACGTTTTCGCTCTTTTTCAGGACTTTTGAAACAAGTCCAACATCCCCCAGCTGAGTTTACGACTCTTAAAATTTGTGCGACTTTTGACATGAAATTTGTCATACAAGTTAAATAAAACTGAGAGCATTAAAAAATATCATATTAAAAAAAATTTGCAGCAAAATTTTTCACACACTATTAATTATTATCACTCCTTTCTCCTGCTCGTGAATGTATTATAATCATTTGCATTGTGCAATTTAACAGTACAGTGGAATTCTAAATGGTATACCCGCATTTGTGATAGATTTCAGGAGAGAATTTTACAGTATATTTACATATTCAAATGCAAATTTTTTCCATAACATGTCAATCAAGAGGTAATATCCGTATCCTGTTCAAAAGTTGAACCATTTTCCAATACAAAAGCATTCTCATTTTGTGTAACTGTGTAACAGAGTGATTATGATGGAAATTTTTGTCTGATGAGTGACTGTTTTTTCCCTATTTGGCAATGACTCAAATATGTATATTATTTTAAGATATTTCAATAGATTCGATTAAAACAAAACCCCATGGCCTGAAGCGCCACCTGTTGCTGTAAGGGGAGACAATATTGTTAAAGTATCTCATTAATAAGAGGTGCGTGTCCTAATAGCATGGCTTTAATGTACTTATTTGCATTTAATTTGTTCAACAAATTTGTTAAACGTGTTAAACTTGTTAAACTTGGTATATTCAACCTCATCTTCCTCTCTGCCTTTATTATCTCTTACGTATTTTACATTCTCTTTTAAACTTGTTTCCCTATCTCACAGGTAAATTTTGCCGCTTGTGTGACAGTCGTAAAATTTTCTCAGCAAAATCTTTATTAAGAGCATTTTTTTTTGACGCTTTAAAAAGTAAGGGGAACGAGGGTGGAGAGCAGTTTTCTGTGAGTGTGACGTCCAGTAGCTACAATACTCCCTTGATCTTCAAGTACACGTCTACATAGAGGCCAACATTTTCTTCGGTTTTTCTTTTCCTTAAGCAAAAATGGGTGAATTTAGGGATCACGTGGAGTCGAGTTGGAAAAATATACCGAGCTCCGTTCATTACAATCCAGGTGAGACAGACAGACAGACAGACAGACAGACAGACAGACAGACAGACAGACAGACAGACAGGCAGGCAGGCAGGCAGACACAGACAGGCAGACAGACAGGCAGGCAGGCAGACACAGACAGACAGACAGACAGACAGACAGACAGACAGACAGACAGACAGACAGACAGAATACTTGTGTTCTCTTTTTACTTGCGATTATCTGGTTCCTAGAGAAAGTCTGTCTAGGTACTCACGTTACCATAAGATGGATTTATAATGCTCGGGGCGATTGGCCGGTTTGAAACTAAAAAAAAAAAAAATCGTGTTACAATCCTACTGAGGCAAAAATCCGTCTCTATAAACACCGTTGCACATAATGCTGTATATTATGTGCCAGTGTCAAATATCACATTCAGCGACGATTACAGCAGTCAAACGCACTACAAAGAGACACATCTTTCTTCTCGTTCCATCTAAAGGAAGAAGTAAAAAGGTTACTGGTCTCAGAAATTATCCCCATTAGTCCCTAAACAAAATATATTAAGGCTTATTTCGTTAATAACTCTGCAATATTGGAGTATTTACGGCATCAGGTTCTCGTCTCCACAAAACAAAAAGAAAGAATAGAAAAACCCGGGAAACCGTTCACGCAAAAAGGTCTTGCCCAAAACGAATTTAAAAAGTCGCCATAAAGTGTTTTCTGTTTTTGCCATCAGATTACTTGCCACCTGTTTTTTTATAAAGAGTTTCTCTTTGATAATACTACCTTTTGATCCAAAACCTTGTGCATGGGAGCGCTGAATCTATAAAATAGTGTATAGGGTTTCAGGTTATCGGCAAAGAAAATTAGCTAACCTTGACAAGGTTGCATTGCGAACCGCAAGTAAATGGCTCATACGTGAAATAGCATGAGGGTGTTGTTTGAAAATTTTACAAAACATTTCGGATTGGTTAAGTGTATAAGATTTATATGTCAATGTCAACCGCAGAATCACAGTCAATACGCAGTGTTTCTATGTCCGAATGGAATGAGTCGTATGCCTTATGGATGAATTGAAATGGATTCAGCCTCATCTATGTGTAATTAATGTCTAGTTCTCACAAACATTGCTCATTTTATTTTTTTTTTATGAGGGCCTTCATCGTTTACATGGTGGCGTATGATCCATTGTCCATTTGAACCATCCAGTTGTCTTTGGTTATGTATAATGTTGTTCAAATGATAAATAAAAGGCAATACATTTGGGTAAACTACCCTCATGCAATATGTCAGAATTCTGTGGTAACTCTCTGACGCATTATTGCTTCTTTACGGTAGACCAAAGACACTGGTGCCT
>JAWQUT010000738.1:18365-29350 GCA_033807755.1 Ellobium chinense
GGGGGGGGGGGGGGGGAAGGGGACATACGTCTGAATAGGGTTCGTGATAAATCAAACCAGCACCCATTAACTGAAGCTGCAGAAATATTGATGATGGACGTTTTCATTAGCACTGCCTTAAAAATCAGTCATTATGAGTGTTGGTATGAACGACGGAATAATTGCATGCAGTTTCTGTAGCTACACGCTGTACAGAGCTTCTGTCCTACCACTTAATAAGCAATGTACTGCAGGGACTCTGTGGTTTTTATGAATACTGTGGAGTGTCAAAAGCAAGTCAAATGGTTTAACCCCTCTGCTGGAATACGGTCTACTGATCCTCAATCCATCCATCTTTATATCGATTTGACGATGATTTTTTTCCATTATACCCTATTCCAGAGGTGGGAAGAAGTGAAGTTTACATTAAACCTTAGGAGGAGGGACTACCCTTTTTTCCAAATCAGTAATGCTCATAACTTGATATGCAACCTATACCCATGAGTGCAGTGGATTTCTATGCAAAAGTTTACACCAAAATGCTGAATGGTGCATTATTCTCCCTCAAAGGTGATGATCTTAGAACAAGTGTCATTAGCGATGGCACCAGTTGTTTGACATCAGCTTTCACCCATGTGACTTAGGATTTTCTCTCTTGACACAGACCTATTAGAAACTAGCAACACCCTTTGATGTTGACTGAAATAACTTTCGTATCATGACAGAAAATCAGGAAAAGCTTCCATAGGATCATGCATAAACATGTCTAAAAGACGTGGATGAAATCAGGCGTTAATAAAATTGGTGCCACCGTAAATAACAGTTGCTCTAAGATCATCACCCTTGAGAGAGATAACTGCACCATTCAGCAACTTGGTGTGCAGGTCAGCAAAGAAATCCACTGTGTTTATGGTGATATTATGTTGCACACCATGTTGTGTGCATTACAACCCCTGGAAAAAAGTAGTACCTCCCCTTAATCCAGAAGATGTCATTTTTTAGTTAGACCATATTCCAGATGTTGGATTATACTATGGCCCAGGAAACGGATTAGATCATTTTTCTACGCCCCCTTCTCTCAAGTACTGTTCCAGTTCTTACTGTTGGTACCGAAAAGAAACTTAATGATTTCCAGCTCTGAGCCCACCCAATCCTGCCTGAGTACATTTCAGTGGCCAGCCATAACTCTCGGAATTTTTCAACTGCAGGGCTCCTTTTGCTAGTCCAGTGGATTTTTGGTTGTACCAGTTATTTACTGCCTTACGCGGCAACTACAGATATGACGGATTTGCTATGAACGCTTTCTATGATGTCAACTCATCACCGTCTACTGGAAGAAATGGTGATTCACAATTATAAAGTGAATGTGTAATGTGTTACGCTACAAAGAAATATTTTAAAAACAAAACAAAACAAAAAAAACAGACCTTGTCATTTTGTGATTATCTTAGTTTAATATCTGGCTACATTATCATATCATTAATGACCATTAATAATAATCATACCATTTTATTTTGACCACTACCCTTTTACAACGGGATTACACCAGTCAGGGCCACCAACAAAACGCCCAACAAACAATGACATTCTAACACTTGAAGATTACTATTTACGTATTTCTTTTTCATTCAACAGAAGTTTTTCCTTATTAGACCTCTATCTCGCACAATCATTTAAAGCCATATTATGCAGTTATGTATGAACATTTATATAATGCTGTCGAGATGACTCACTGAAGAATATATTAATACAAGACTCTGAGTATAATGAAAGGATAGTTTTAGGTAAACTGGACAAATGAAAAAAATATACTCTCACACTAATGTAATTTGCCCAAAATCTGCTCATTCTTTACAGAAATTGCTTCTTAAGCCACAATATTTGATATTCAAAATGACATCTGTACAATATTTTCTTTCCCACTCCAAACACAATTCTGAAATTGTCTTCCATGTTCAGCCTTCTAAGATCAGCATTTAGACCTAAGCTCCCTATATGCTCATCAAATTTAGTTTGACAAAAAAAAAAAAAAGTTCTGTGTCTTGCACGCACGATTTTAGTACAGCTTTCTAATATCTAGTAAAATAGAAAAAAATGTTATTACTGTCTCTCATAAATTCTCTTTCTCTCGTTAGTCACCTTTTAAAAAGGACTCAGAAACCTCTTTCCTTATTTCGTCCTTCTTCAGATACATTCAGTCTAGATCAGCATGCCGCAATATATTTTTGATACTGTCCCAGTTAGTGAAAATGATGCACATTTTACCGCGCAATGTCTCTGTCAGTCTGACATCATCAGCTGTACTTTGTACTATATCAAATTACTTTATCCTTATTTTAGATATTTTTCTACCGTAATATCCTCAAATGTAAATTCTTCAAGAACATTCTTTTTTAACTTATTTAATGTGTTTAATTTACTTGGAATTATCAGTCTTAGAGTAAAAGATTACATTAGATTTTGTCCATACTTGCTACCTGACCCTATATCACTTTCTTTTTTTTTGCACGTTTATTACAATTTCTTTAATCAATTCTGAACTCATATTATAGTCACCTGACTTTTTTGACTCTATTGATCAAAGTAGCCACCTTTTCTTTCAGAGGAGGGTCGATAACCGGTTTAAGGGTTAAAACATCTTATTTCAATTCTTTAATTATCTCCCTTCCATGTTTCAGGTTTGTGACACCTATTAGAAGGGCAAATCACTCATAGTGTACAAGCCAATTAATCCGCTAATCTATAAAATCCCCCTTTTTTGGGGCCCTGCCAGCCAGTGTTAGGGTGTAGAAATGTGTAAAATGACCTGTGATCTAAATAAAGCATCCAATTTTAAAGTTTCAGGTACAATTTGAGCCTTCTAGATANGGCCCCAAAAAAGGGGGATTTTATATATTAGCGGATTAATTTGGTTGTACACTATGAGTGATTTGCCCTTCTAATAGGTGTCACAAACCTTCAGGTCTTTGGATTTTTGACACCTTTTGTTTTTTCTTCTGTTGGCCCTATTAATATTTTGTGTTATTCTACATATACGATTGTGATTTGGGGAAATTTCTTCCATGGAGGTTAAAGTACTTCTTTTGTCCGATTTTGTAACGGGAAGAAAAGGGGAGATCAACGCCTAATTTTTTTCACAAATGTCTTTCGAAAAAGATCACCTCAAATTCTGATTTGGTCCCCAATGTATCATTTGGCTGGTTTTAACCGCGTGCGAATACATAGGCCTACACATTTTATTTTTTATCTAGAAGGCTCAAATTGTACCTCAAACTTTAAAAGTGGATGCTTTACATAGATCACAGGTCATTTACATATTTCTACACCCTAACACTGTCTGGCAGGGCCCCAAAAAGGAGGATTTTATATACTAGCGGATTAATTGGGTTGTACGCAATGAGTGATTTGCCCTTCTAATAGGTGTCACAAACCTTAACCCCTCCCTACATTTAATTTTTTCCTACATATCTGTTGAGTAGTCAGTAGTGATGCATTCTTTACTGTTAAAGTGTCTCTATCTTGCTTCTTTAATGACAGAGGATGATATTTCTGAGGTGAGGTATATTTGCAGAGGGACACAGAAAATTTTCAATAGTCTGACTCACTCAGATGAATTGGATGAGGTGTTGATAGCCTTTGTTACTTCCCTGGAGAAATATGCAACTTTTAGCTGTCAAGCACATTCATTTCCCTACAAAATGGTACCAATGTTCCTGCAATATCTATCTTAGATCATTCTTATGGCCCAGTTAAGAGTTTGATACCTCTTAAATAGCCAATTCTCTTCATGACATACCCTATGCTACTTTGAAAGTTCCCATGAACCTACAGTTCAACCCTAAAATTTTACCATGGTAGCCTATTTGGAAGGGAAATAGGGAATGATCAGAGAGGAGTGATCTGGGGGTGATTGGGAGTGAAGGGGAAAAGTGACCCCCTCTTGGCTGGTCATTGTTTCCATGTAAACACTTTGCATGAGCAGGTAGTTTATTGTTGACCATATTTGCAACCCTTAATGATAAAATGCACCTGTTACCAAACATTTAAAACCTAAAAGTGATCATATTGGCATTTCTTAAAGGGTGATTCTGTTTTTGATTGGGGAAGAAGCTCTGGAGAAAAAAAAAATTCTTCCATGGAGGTTAAAGTACTTCTTTTGCCCGATCTTTTAACAGGAAGAAAAAGGGGGGTCAACGCCCAAATTTTTCCCAAATGTCCTTCGAAAAAGATCACCTCAAATTCTGATTTGGTCCCCAATTTTTTATTTGGCTGGTTTTGACTGCGTGTTAATACATAGGTCTACATATTTTATTTTTTTGTATCAGAAGGCTCAAATTGTACTTGAAACTTTAAAACTGAATGCTTTATTTAGATCACAGGTAATTTTACACATTTCATGTCTACACCCTGACACTGGCTGGCAAGGCCCCCCAAAAAGGGGGATTTTATTATATTAGCGGATTAATTGAGTTGTACAAAATAAGTGATTTGCACTTCTAATAGGTTTCAAGAACCTTCAAGTGTGTTCGGCTTTGCATCTGTTTATATGGTATATGACATATTAACAGTCGTGTCGTTATTACGTCTCTCTCTCTCTCTCTCTCTCTCTCTCTCTCTCTCTCTCTCTCTCTCTCTCTCTCTCTCTCTCTCTCTCTCTCTCTCTCTCTCTCTCTCTCTATCACTCTAAAAGATACCCATGATATAATGG
Organism: Ellobium chinense; assembly: GCA_033807755.1. Lineage (NCBI taxonomy): Eukaryota > Metazoa > Mollusca > Gastropoda > Ellobiida > Ellobiidae > Ellobium > Ellobium chinense. The sequence goes on from JAWQUT010000738.1 coordinate 23,053, forward strand.
TAATATGTATAAATAATGTCTGATAGCTCTGGGTAGCTTCTCAAATACTGAATTGTTGGAGAAACACTGAATTTACACTGATCCTGTCCTTCATCTGCTGTCGCATTTCAAAATATACAGATCAAATGCTTAAATCTACATGCAAGCCGTACTTAAAATACTCCTCTCCTCGTTTCTCTTCTCTCCCTTGTCTTTTACACAATCGATCTTGCTGAGGTAAAATGTTGCATTCGTTAGGTCATCTTCAAACGGTGTCATCATTTTTAACAAGTCATGTCAGTTCTGATGAGTGTATCCAAAATACAGTCAAAGCTCCAATATGTGAGCATTTAATCATTTTAGAAGGAACTAAAGTTTGTTTCCCGGCAAAAAAAAATCGGTATTTTTTTCTTAATAACTTTAGTATTTATCAGCCGATTTTAACGAAATTTTGTATGTCGCAGCTTAGCAAGTAGTCTTAATAGCAATTTTCTTCCAAGTCGGTCAATACAGTTTCAACCGGTTTTTTTTTCTTTGTCTCTGTTATGAGCATTACCGTATGTGCATCTCGGGGTTTTTTTTTCGTGAAACGAACTATAGTCCTCCCGATGCCAATGAAAATGATGCACGGCACACGATCCCGATTATCTCCGAAATTTTGTTCATATGAAATACGACGATGTACGCCACCATTGACAATATCTGAGAAGCCAGTGCACACAGGGTCAAAGTTGATGAGCATGCAGTTTCTTTCACTCGTAAATCACCATGCTGTGGCCCGATTCACACATCCGTCAACCGCTTGTGATGCTTAAGGTTGCAAGTGACTAACTGGCTAAAAATGTGTCGACTATTAGAGTCGATAATAGCAGAGTATAAAAAAGGAATAGTATAGTATGAATAATCGTATAACATGAACCTACAAACCCAAAAGTTGTGAGATACATCAGTGAATTTGTTAAATAAAGATTTTGGGTAAGCAGCTCTTTTCAAGGGTCTAAGCGGTCTCAGTTTGTACGAGAAGCTGGTCTGCAAAAGAATGTCAAATTTTGGACACCCTTTTCATATAAAGTGACACTGCGAAAAATCTAAATGAAGGACCCCTATTAAAAACAGTATGTAATTTGAGCACAGTGGTGGCTCCAGAGCTACAGACTAGTCTTGACCTCAAAAAGGCATTTCCAGTTAGACTGCTGCAATTTAAATGACATCACGTCGAGCCCCAGACAGTGATCGTAACATGTGACATTTGCAGCAGTAACAACTTAGAGCACCAAATCACACAATAAATTTTCTTAAAATAAGTGTAACAATTATTAGACATCCAGTCTTATTCAAACAGACCTCTACAAAAATACACACACATAAAGAAAATATACAGAAAAAAAATAATAATAATAACAGATTACATTTCATAGACAAAGAATCACTGTGAGAATTATCAGAGCTGACTACAAAGACAAATCTTATGTTTGCATAGAACATCTCGTTTGCTTTATTTATAGCTCATGCCGTGAAATAAAACCAAAATATTGACTTCGTTTCTTCTTTTCAAAGGAGCTTTTGATTATTTTGGAGCAGCGTAGAAAGATCTACATAAGGAAGCATTGTAGATCATCGCCATGGAATAGTTAAAAATGTCCTCCCTCAGTTTTTGCCTGTTACTTCCATGCTTACGGCTCATCCTTTCTCAGTTAGTGGAAAATCAAAGTCAAAAGTGACTGTCACTATTTAAGAAGCAATGGTCTTCCTATCCATGACTTTGACTTTATATGGAATCGAGCATGCAGTGAAGCCAAATTCCACTTCCAGAGTCGGCAACTTAGAAGGGTTTTCAGGCAAAAATTTGAAGCGTTGGATCAACGCCCCCAAAAATAAGAACAGTTCCATTCGTGCTAGTGATTCGCCGGCGCACAGACGTCTCCCAATGGAAAATGGAATAAACTCATTTGGACTCTTCAGTTTACCTTGTTCATCTAGAAACCTCTCTGGTCTGAAAGATTCGACGTCCTCGCCCCATAATTTCTCGTCGAACATGACGGAGTCAATGCGGGGCAATATCTGAGTTCCCTTAGGAAGTGTATAACCTCCAACAGTAATTTCTCTGTTGTTGATGTGTGGAACAGCAAGAGGAACAATGCTACTAAGACGCTGTGCCTCCTGAATGAAGGCATTCAGGTAAGGGAGTTTGGCCTTGTCCTGCATGTTTGGCAATCGGTCAGTGCCCACCTCGGACTCAATCTCCTTAAACACCTTCTCCTGGATGTGTGGGTGGTAAAGCATGTATAGCACAGCCCAGTCAATGGTAGTGGTCATGGACATCGTGCCTGCGCTGAAGACATCGAAGATGACCCTGCTAAGATTGTCATTGTTCAGCAATGTGGACTTTCCTGCTCGAAGCTTCTTGTTCCTCTCTTGTATGTATGCAGCAATTAAATTATCAGGTTCATGCTCAGCTGACCCTTTGTACTCAAACTCCTTGATAAATTTATCGGCGAAGTCATTCATGATATACTCTCCTCTAGCGCGCATGCCTTTGGCTCCAAAGAAATCCCCTGGAAGATACTGTAGAAACTTAAAATAATTCACCAGATTGGCCGGGCCCCCTTCAGCCACGTTTAAACGCGTACACTCAATGACTCGAAGGAAGTGTTCGTCGTCATGCTTGAAACGACGCCCAAGGACTAGCGAACAGATGACGTTTGCAGCACTGATACTGGTCAGAGGCGTCAGAAATGTTGGTTTTCCTTCGAGGCCGATGAGAACTTCAATGAGTTCCGCTGCTATTTCTTGAATTCTTTCCGCAAGGATGTTTTTGCCCATACCGAGGGACCGAAGAATTGACACGGTTATGTCTCTTGATTCCTTCCAAAGTGGTCCAGTGGTAAAGATAACACCTAGTCCAGGTTTGCCAGTTGCCTAGAGAAGGAAAAGAGATACTTAAGAGTTAAGGAAAAAGAGCATCAGATACGAGTACATAACAGGGAATAGGTATAAATAAGCGTGTAGTGCAGATGCTGCCATGGACTGTTTTGTTTTCGAACCTTTTTTTCACACTAGTCTCACTTCCTACTAACTGTGGCCTAGGTTTATCACACCCGCACTAGTCTATCAACCACACACTACTCTAGCTGTCTGTTTACTAATAACAAATGATAACACAAACTATCCATCTAACATTGAAGAAACCTATTTCTAAAAACATTCCAAAAACTCACTCCTACTCACTCTCGTTTGCGCCTGAATGAAAAAAGTCAAAGTTTTAATTCTATTGCTTACTGTTCATGAATCTGTCTATATACAGTGTAGTGAAAAAACTGTTTATCAGATTTTCAAATTTACTGATTTCTCAGTAATTCAAATGGTATGCAATTGACATTTGGCAAACATCAGCAGAAGGACAATGTCTGCTAACGACATAAACTTCAGGCATCTGATTGCAGTAGTTGTCTCACAGGTGAACACTTAAAATTATGTGTTTAACATTAGCTAGCCTGGTATGCGTCTAGGACACTAGCTCCAGCATGTCATTCCTTGACATATGTGGGTATTTTTTTTTTCTTTATAGCACAAGTGTAGCACTTATCATCACTTCTTTAAACATCTGTCGATGTATATGTATACTGTATGTATATGTATATGTATATGTATACTGTAAAACTCTTAATGACCTACAATTGAAATACAACGATGTCATATATATGTCCATGTTTTCGGTGCATACATCTTCTTCGGGGAAATATAAAACTCATCACCACCAGGATCATCCTTATTCTTGCTGTAATCAGTCATCATCATCAGCAGCAGCAGCAGAAACAACAGCAGCAGTAGTATGGCAACATTATTTCCGTGAGGTCAGATATAAATTTAGACACTATGTCTACCTCAACATTTTTTCTTAATTTTACTTCTCAATGTGTCTTTGTGAAATTAATTTTCCCCATTTTCGGGTGTCTACCCCTACTTTTTTTCTTAACGGATTCTTTTTCGTGCGTTCATCTGCCCATCTAGAGACAGAAGCCCCTTCTACACCAATACCGCAAACCAGTTTCAAGAAGAGGCCAGCCTCATTTGCAGAGTCCCTTGGGCTACTTCTGTCTCCAAACAGTTTAAGAGTTGCAGTGCTACTTTTCCCTCCGTAAAGTCATCACGGTCCTTTGACAGAATATTCTTATTTCTCCATAGCTATTACGTCCTTTTTAAACGTCTTCGCATTATGCTTGGGGTGCCGGTGGGTGGAAAGGGATGCAGAAGTGTACATGTATGCACAAAGTGAATCCGATTTACGGTACACATTAGTTTTATGGTAACCACTGACTGACAGTTTGGTTGTGGTGGGTTTTTTTTGTGTGTGGCTCAGATCAGATTCATGAAGACACAATTCAGTTATTGTGCAGAATAGAATAGAATAGAATAGAATAGAATAGAATAGAATAGAATAGAATAGAATAGAATAGTATCGGACCTGAACACTGGAAGTCTTGGACATCCGAGAATCTCTCAGCGCTGTCTCGTTGTCATCTGTAGGCGGACCTAGCTTAGGTCATACTATTACGTGGACAGCACGAGTCATTCATGTTACATTCTTAATGGTTTCAGTGTTGCTACTTTTAAAGTTTACTATGTACAGGACCTCAACAATGGTAGGTCTTGGTTACCAGAAAACCCCTTGTCAATCTCTAATTGTTAGATGTCGGTGTTTATTAAAAGTCTATGTTCCCCAAACTTTTGACGCCTAAATGTTATCCGAATTACACATTTTGATAAATCTTGTTTGCGCAAATTTCGAGAAAATCTGAGGATTCAAACAAAAGTTATGGCAATTTTTTTCCTTTCCCTGTTATTGAAATGGTAATAATTAAAAAACACAAAAAAATTATAGTCACCTGCTCAAAATGTTGAGCTCTGCAGAGACAAACTATTTTAAACAAAACTATTCCAACATTTGCTATTGAATTTGTAAATGTGACATTGAACATCAACTGAGATACCAAAATGGCATGATGCCAGAAACGTAATTCATTAACTTTATTTAGATGTTGAGATATCTACATATTAAACTATTTACTAACAGGCTGGCACAAGCACGAGAAGAACACTTACAGTCTTCCATAATTAAATTGCCTGGTGAATAGACAGGCTTACCGCATCGAAGAAATTGTAAGGTCGATCGCTGGTGAAATCCGCATTATTCACGAAAGTCTCCTTCAGGAGGGTGTATCCATTCACGACAACAATCCTTGACTGACCCATGTATATACTGGGGATGTAATCAGTTTAATAATGACATTGAGCTCGTCAGCATATTTTCATACATGGATAACCAGAAAGAAACTGTCAACATGTCATACATAACCAGAAAATATATAGATAACCAGAAAATAACGCCAACATGTCATGCATACATAGACAACCAGAAAGTAACGTCAACATGTCATGCATACATAGATAGCCAGAAAGTAACGTCAACATGCCATGCATGCATAGATAACCAGAAAGTAACGTCAACATGTCATACGTTGATAACCAGAAAATAAGATCAACATGTCATGCAGACATAGACAACCAGAAAGTAACGTCAACATGTCATGCATACATAGATAGCCAGAAAGTAACGTCAGTATGTCATGCATACATAGACAACCAGAAAGTAAGATTAAAACTGGTCCCCTTGCTTCCAAGTCAATATCCAAAGCATCACTGGATATTATTGACGGATGCGATTAGAATCACTGGCTCTGATTTGCTTATAAGTATCGTGGAGTCGTGGTATTCGAGTTACTGAAGCCTTGGTACCACTACCTGTCTCTGAAACACCCCGCGACTGTACTAAACTGAATTAAATTGAAAAACAAAAAATAAAGAAAACCAGTTTGCTTCAGCCTTTGAAAATAATTAGAACCTTTCTAGAAAGCACATGTCATTGTGCTTCCTAAGTTTCCACGCATGATGTTAGATCTACATCCAACGCTTAGACTTAGACCCTCGACCTTGCCAAAATGTCAGAGCAAGCAGTGCAGTGTTATTTCATAGTGACAAATTTTATTTCTCCACAGAAATATGGGTGGGNGGGGGGGGGAGGGCTATTGCGAGAAAGAATTACCTCTCTTACATTACCTGCCCACCCTGCCTTCTTCCTTATCGTTCCCTCTTCCTCCCCGAACGGTAAATCCATCGCATCCCTTATTTAAGGCCCCCAGTCTTGTAATTTTCCTTCACCTCTTTTTCTACTATTTATCTCGATTTTATGTGTGTTTGTGTGTGTATGTGTGTGTGTGTTTGTGTGTGTGTGTGTGTGTGTGTGTGTGGGGGGGGGGGG
>JAWQUT010000738.1:36312-59139 GCA_033807755.1 Ellobium chinense
AAAGAGATATCATAACACTAAAAGTTGAGATATTCTTTTATTTCATAACAAGCAAAAGGCAGCCTATGTGAAACGCTTTGCATAATAAAAAAAATGGCTTAATGGAAAGGGAGGAGTGAATATTGCATTGCATGTATAACTTTATTTTTAAAATACGAGTACGTATCAACATCTCTTTCACGGTAAAAAGCAACTAATGAGATGATTAGATGCTGCCCGAGAATTCTGTCTAGCTTCAAATTTATGCATTGCAGCTTTTGATAATTATGTAATTGGACATGTCAGGTTTCTCATCACACCTCACCATAATATTTGTCATTATGAGTTTTGATTACAGCGACAATGAGAGCAGTTTGTTGGCGTCCAGATGCAACGCTTGCAGAGTTATAAATCTTTGTTGTTTAAAGTATGACATTTCTCTTACTTTCTACTTTTATCTCCCTTATTTACTTAAAATGCAATTTGTATTTCTGGAGCCACCATGATGTTGATTACTGACAAGCAGTTCGGTCTCCCATTGCTTTCCTCCATCGTCGGATTCCGGCTGCCGATCAAGATTTTTCGTTTACACATTATCCTCTTACTATTTTTTTCAATTATAGCTCTAATAAAACACTACGACCCTTTTCAGTGACGCTGCCGATGTAAAACAACGAGTATTAGTAATATGGCATTGCTGATAACAAAATGGTAAATAAGAATGGTTGCTGTTGTTGCTGTTGTTGTTGTTGTTGCTGTTGTTGTTGTTGTTGTTGTTGTTATTGTTGTAGTTGTTGTTGTTTGTTGTTACTTATGTTGTTGTTGGTGGTGGTGTTGTTGTTGTTGTTATGGTTGTCGTTGTTGTTGTTGTTGCTGATGCTATTGTTCTTGTTGTGCATGTTATTGTTGGTGTTGTTGTTGTTGTTGTTGTTTTTGCTGTTGTTGTTGTTGTTCCTGATGTTGTTCTTGTTGTAAATGTTGTGTTGTTATTGTTGTTGTTGTTGTTGCTGTTGCTGCTGATGCTATTGTTCTTCTTATGCATGCTATTGTTGGTGTTGTTGTTGTTGTCGTTATTGTTGTTGTTGTTGTTCCTGATGTTGTTCTTGTTGCAAATGTTGTTGTTGTTGTTGTTGTTGTTATTATTGTTGTTGTTGTTGTTGTTGCTGCTAATGCTATTATTCTTGTTGTGCATGTTGTTGCTGTTGTTGTTGTTGTTGCTGATGTTGTTCTTGTTGTTGTTGTTGTTGTTGTTGTTGTTGTTGTTGTTGTTTTGTACAAAAGTTGTTGTTGTTGTTGTTGTTGTTGTTGTTGTTGTTGTTGTTGTTTTTGTTTTGTACAAAAGTTGTTGTTGTTGTTGTTGTTGTTGTTGTTGTTGTTGTTGTTGTTGTTGTTGTTGTTTAAATGAAATGGCTACAATTAAACTTATTTAAACTTCGACATGGATTGTTAACAATTATCGATTGGACAGCATAAATGTCCTCAAATAAATAATTACTCTACCCATAAATAACACAGTCGTGAGCTAAAAACACCTCCTCCAGCTGTTGAGGGTGTGGAACAAGGATAGAAATTAAAAAAAAAAAACGTAGAAAAAAATTGCCAGGCAGCACCATGGGCGGAATTTGGATTCATGAGTCTCTGGGCCAGAGGAAGATACGGGGCCACCTTTACACCTTCCGTTTTAAGTGTCTCACAGGCGTGAGGGCCCCGATTTACCATAATGAGGCCATATTAGTGGCAAAATATATAGGTGCATGAAAATTGTATTTAGTGTAAAGGAATGTGGAGAGCAAATGTTATCTCACTGTAACATAGCATCTGTCCCGTCATTATGTTTGCCCATATAGCAAAAGTTGTAGTCTGAGCTGTTGATAAAAGACAACAAATTCAAAACATTTTTAAAAGAGCATTCTGGTGATCCCTTCACGCTTTCCTTCTTCTTTCTCTCTCTCTCTCTTTCTCTCTCTCTCTCTCTCTCACACACTCTCTCTCTCTCTCTCCCTCTCTCTCTCTCTCTCTCTTTCTCTCATAAACATTCTTATTCTCTCCACACAAATTTCTATTGTCCAGTCCACCTGCACAGATGGCCCTGAGCCATGGCCACTTTAGTCCTTTGCTTTTCGTTACAAATCCATAACTGTCCAAGAAATCTAATATACCACTATTTTTGTCTATGCCGACTTGTGTGGCCGCTTCGGTTTTTTAGGGAAGCCTTACATAATTATTTTACAAATGATTCATATTTGTAGAGTTTCCTGTAACCTCCGGTGGTTGTTTTTAATTTGCTAAAACAATACTTGCATTGCATCCCTTGAACTAATCAAAGTTCAGGTCTTTGAACCCTATTGTTTTTTCTTCTTTTGGCGCTATATACATTTTGTATTATTCTACAAATACCACTGTGATTTCGGGAAATTTCTTCCACGGAGGTTAAAGTACTTCTTTTGCCCGATCTTTTAACGGGAAGGAAAAGGAGGGTCAACGTGCAAAATTTTTCACAAATCTCTTTCGAAAAAGGTCACCTTGAATTCTAATTTAGTCCCCAGTGTTTTATCTGGCTGGTTTTGACCGCGTGCGAATACATAAACCTACACACTTTATTTTCTTTATCTAGAAGACTGAAACTGTAACTGAAACTTTAAACTTAGATGCTTTATTCAGATCACAGATCATTTTACTATCTGCACCCTGATACTGGCTGGTAGGGCCTCAAAAAAAGGGGGATTTTATATATTAACGGATTACTTGGGTTGTACACAGTGAGTAATTTGCTCCTTTAATAGGTGCCAAACACCTTCATGGGTCAAAGATTGCACAATGCAGTGTTATTTGTCGTCATTAGGGCCTAAGCCTCGTTCTATCAGACATTTGCTGCAAATCTATTGCAAAAATTGAATTGACTAATCAAATAATAAATTAACGAGCAGCTAACTCTTCGACTGGCTGGCTGGCTGGCTGGCTGGCTGGCTGGATAATTGACTCACTGACTAACTCACTCACTCACTAACTCACTCTCTCGCTCATTCACTTGCTCACTCACTCACTCACTCACTCACTCACTCACTCACTCACTCACTCATCTCTCACTCACTCATTCACTCACCCACTCACTCACTCATTCACTCACTCACTCACTCACTCACTCACTCACTGACCCACTCATTCACTCACTCACTCACTCACTCACTCACTCACTCACTCACTCACTCACTCACTCATCCACTTAGAGAGGTAACATGTACCACAATGGAAGGATTACTGGACAGAAGCCAGAAAAAGGAAAGGAGAAAATGAATCCAGACTTGACTACTTTATTGGGCAGAACGAGAGAGAGAGAGAAGAGAGAAAGACAGAAGAAAGAAGACGAAAGAGAGGAGGGGCGATATGTCGTGACAAGAAGCGGTCTATTTGAAGAGTAATAGCCCCTGACTTAATTAGAAACTCCACTGGGAGACGCCTCTGGCTATCTCATTTTGTGTGGATTAAAGTTTCTTTTTATTCTTCATATTACTATGTTACAGTGAACTGATACGTTTTTGGTTTCATTTGTCAGTTCATTCTTCCGTTTACCCATGCATGCCTAAGTCCATCTACATAGCCATAGTCAGTCCTTCAGTCCGTCCGTCAGTCCAATCACCTATTGGATCTATTGGATGGATGGATGGATGGATGGATGGATGGATGGATGGATGGATGGATGGATGGATTAAAGGATGGATTATAAACGGACGGCACTTTTCGTCTTTCTTACCAATCTCTCTATTCTCTCTCTCTCTCTCTCTCTCTCTCTCCCTCTCTCTCTCTCTCTCTCTCTCTTTCTCTCTTTATCTCTCTCTATTTTTCCCAAAGAAGTCACTTTTTTTTTCTTTTGGAATTCTGCGCTTTAATCTCAACTGAATAACCACTCTTGCACTACGATATCGTGCTTTTGATCAATATAATGACATCCATGTCAATCCGACACTTTCATTAAAAAACATTTTTGCATTGCCGCCTAACCCTGAATTTTTGCGTTGAACACTGATCTTCTTGATTTAGTTCTTTAAAGAACATGGAGCAATCCTCTTGCAGCGGATATGTTTAATCATCCGCTTCCCCCTCCCCAGCCCATGCAGACGTCCCGTGGATTTAGGTTGCAGGAGCCAGATTGTAAAAGCCTCTTTGAGCCATTTAATAAAAATTTCTTCTCAAACCACAGAAACGTTCCGAGATGGCCAAGACTAGTCTGCAGGTCTGGTGCCACCACTGTGCTCAGATTATATACTGTTTACGGTGGGGGTCCTTCAGTCAGATTTTTCACAATTTTAAACTACATGAAAAAGGGTTAAAAATTTGGCCTTCTTTTGCAGATCACAGGCCCGCACAAATGATATCCGCTGAAGCCATTTGGAAACACTGCCTGCAACAATTATTTTTTTACAAATTCAAAACTGAATTTCATTACTTTTGCGGTGTGGTTTCATGTTATATGATTGTTTCTACACAATCTATCCAAAGGACACACTTTATACTCTGCTATTATCGACACGGATAGTCCATTTTTATTTTTTTTTTACCAGTTAGGCTCCTGCAACCTTAAAATCCGAAGTTGAACAATATATTGAACCTATATGATGAAGACATTCGGCGTGACCTTCTTGCACAGTGTGAAAACCAAAGTGATGTGTGTGNTAGTTTCTATAAAATCAGAAGATTGGCCATGGGGAGGGGAGAAACCGTTGGATTTGAATTTCAAAAGCTTAGATAGGTGCAAATACATCTGTAGATTCAGAATAGAGAAGGTTTTGCCACCCAAGTATGACCTGTGTGGTTGCTGCAAAGCTGGTATGGTTATCCTGCTTATCGTGTGGAAAGGACTAAGATATTAAGTTATAGCCTACCCCTCTAAACAGTAACCGCTGGATTGTGATGCAAGGCTTGATATGCCTTTTCGTACGGATTCCGCTTCAAAAAATCCCCAAATCCTCCTTTGGTATAGAGAAAATATAGGCAGATTTTTTCCATGTAAGCACTAGAGTGCAAAAACTTGTGACGTCACGCGGCTCGCTAATACTCGTTCCCTATGAGTTATCCCACCTCAAGATTGGTCTGGTTTGGCCTTAGCAGTGCGTTCAAATTATAGGTAGGCGCTGTGTTTCTTCAGACTACCATAAAACTATGTGTTAAGTTGTTCCTGCCGCCTCTAGCACTTTTTTTTTCTCACTTGACATCTCTGTTTTTTTGTAGAATCAATTAGTATCAAATCTCAGTGGCTGTGGGATGTCCTGCCATGTTTATAAATAATATTCCTAATACATAGGGGCCTAGCAAGGGTGATGTTTTTTGATAATCTAGCACTTTATACATCCAACTTGCTGCTGACTGAAACCGTCAGTGCTTTTACTGTATGTTAAAGTTAAAAAAAAAAAGAGAAAGTATCTGATCTCAACGTCTCTTTTAACCCGTCGTTTTAGGTTGCCGTAGGGCAAAGTCTGGCAAACTTGCGAGAAATCAGGGAAATCGTTCTGAGAAAGGATTTTGCCGCTCTTGCCCAAAAAGAAACAAGATAACACTCAGCACAGGAGGTCTTTTTTTTCTCAGATTACTCGCTACCTCTTTTTTCATTTAAATTTCTCTCGTGACACAGCTTTTGGATGCAGACAGTGTGCATAATTATGGACGCGCTGAATCTGTGTAACAGTGTATGGGTTTTCAGATTATCGACGAGGAAATCTAGCTAATCTTGTCAAAAATCGTATTATCAGTGCTTGTAAATGGCTGATAGATGAAATAGTATGAGCGTGACGTTTGAAAATTTAACAAAACATTTTTGGATTTGTTAAACTGTTTTGGATAAGTACGATAATATATTGATAATCTCAGATTCATAGATTACATGGACGCTACTTGAAACGTGTTTGCTCATCCCGAGATATCCTTTCCAATAGCCCACTGTCCACAGCTCTTGTGAGATCGAAACCCATGGACAAGATTGTTTTTCTCACGTCGTTCTGTCCCTCGTAATTTAATATGAGGAGACGGGTTAATGGAAGTGAACGTCGGTTTTTATTTTTATAATGATGGATACACAGGTCTTAAGTATGCACAGTTTTAAAAGCACAGACAAGCAAATAAGAAACAAGACAGACCGACAGACAGACATGTCTATGCAGGCAGACAGACAGACAGGCTGGCAGGCAGACAGGCAGATAGAGGCTAATGTGCAGGCAGATTGATAGAGGAAGAAAGGGAAAATGATAGAAAATCAGACAGATAAACACACTAAAGAGCATGATGACAGACAGACAGACAGACAGGCAGGCAGGAAGGCAGGCAGGCGGGCAGACAGACAGACAGGCAGGCAGGCGGACAGACAGACAGACAAGCAGACAGACTGACAGACAGACAGGCAGGCAGACAGACAGACAGACAGACAAGCAGACAGACAGACAGACATGCAGGCAGGCAGGCAGGCAGGCAGACAGACAGAGACAGGCAAGCAGGCAGGCAGGCAGGCAGGCAAGCAGGCAGGCAAGCAAGCAGACTGACAAAGTAAAAAGAGTAACTATGTGTTAGCCGTGGGGGTTTTGGTGGTGGAGTTGTTGTTGGTGGTGTTGTCGTGGTGGACGTTGCGTAGCTTTTTTCCTGAACTTACGGCTCCATACTGATTGACGGGACAGTGTGACGTACAGCGTAAGTGACGAACACCACGCGTTTCATAGTGATAGATACTTTTATTTTAAAAAATAAGAAACTAAAAAAAACACCCAACAAGCCTCAAGACTGTGAAACAGAAACAAAAGAACAAGTTACTCACGGGAAAATCATAGAGATAATGATACATGAATACATGATAAAATAGTAGGCTGCTGTGTAACAGGAGACTTAGAAATATATATGGAGAAAATGATAAGGAAATTAGCATAAATGCAACATACAGTGATGTACAGTGATGATAAGCAATGTGAGAATAGTAATGGAGAATGGGTGATGGTAAGGAATAGGAACTATCAGAACTGATGCGAAATCCACTGAGTCATATCTCTGTCTGCTACACTTCTATGTCCAGCACAATATTCCACAATCATCACTATACCCAGGGTATCCATGAAAAAGAATAGGATGATTAAACACTGCTTACAATGCAGAGATTTAAAATATTTCCAGACTCAACTCAAACTACGCTTTCGCAAAGTCCTGACAATCCAAGAGAGGTAATCACTTGCCCCGCCAAGAGAGCAATGTCTTCTCATTATTCAAGGGACATAACACGCTCTGTGAAATAACAAGGTCATGCGAGCTTTAAAAAGTGCACAGTGATACGAAATCCTCCTTGCTACAGACACAAGTGCATTATATATAATGTGAGCGGACGGATTGTACCTTGCCTGCCCAGTGATACCATTATTCTCTTTCCTTTTTCTGCTCCCTGCCTTAGTGCAAAGCCTGTCAGACAACATGTGCGTGGGGACACATAGCTGCCCCATCCTCTGTCCGAAGCCCTTATGTCCACTCACTCATAGATTTATTTAAATGGACGGACAACTTGCTGAAAAACTGCTCGCAGAACAGGTCAGAATTCGAATGAGCATTTCAGTCAACTCTGGCACTCCTAAAACTCTCCGCCTCTCTGCAGACCCCTTATGTAATATTCTACAAACTCTAGACCCTTTCTCATTCTTACCACACACAATCACACCAAAACAACACACTTTTTCAAATGCAAACTCATACAAAGCAAATAATGTATTCAATAATTTTACAAAAACATAATATTCCAGGAGCACAATTAAAGATTAGTAAACCAATTTAATATGTATTCCTACTCGCAGACCCCCTGACACGTGACGTAACGGCATTCACGCGGGCGAGTCAAAAACCACAGATGTCCACCTTTCTTATCGAGCGCTCTCACATGCATTCCATCTACATACATTATGTAGGTCAGTCAAGGGTCAGCAGAGAGCAGCGCATCGCAGAGCTAACAGGCTCTCTAGAGGAGCAGTAATGATAAAATTATAAATGAATGATGTTATAACAAAGGGAAGGGGGTATATGAGGTTTACATTACTCTTGGTAATTTAGTAATTAATTATTGCAGGAAATCAGCTATTATCTGGGGGCAAAATTTGCAATCATTGATAATACATTTAAATAAATCTATGAGTGAGTGGGCATAAGGGCTTCGGACAGAGGATGGGGCAGCTATGTGTCCCCACGCACATTTTGTCTGACAGGCTTGGCACTAAGGCAGGGAGCAGAAAAAGGAAAGAGAATAATGGTATCACTGGGCCGACAAGGTACAATCCGTCCGCTCACATAATATATATAATGTACTTGTATCTGTAGCAAGGAGGATTTCGTATCACCGTGCACTTTTTAAAGCTCGCATGACCCTTTCATTGTGGATTATTATAGTGCATTACTGAGATGCACACTGCCCTTTTCTACTTCCCTATATTGTGCACATTAATTTGCGCACCCAATGTTCTGATAATGTGTTTCCCATTTTCTCTTTGATAGTGGGGAGTGATCTTAAGAAAACTTCAATTCAAATACTTTAAGTATTTCACCACTGATTTCATATATGTATCTGAAAATCAGTAATTCACACATTCACATACTCATTATGTAACATAATTATTATATGATTGTCATTATATCTCTTTTCCTCTCTATTAATTCCACGTAACTTATTCTTGAGACACACATATTGAAAACCCTTCAATAAATACTGAATATGTCTAGATGTGTGTGGAACATCTGGTGGTGAAAAAAAAAATTTTTTCAGATAAAGCATTCCTAGGATCAATACCAACATTGCAAATAAAAAAAGCAGCATTTAGCAGATAAGTGCGTAATTAGCATGCAAAATGCTGAATTATAAAGAGAAGCAGTGCACACCGCAGTAGTGCGCCATAAACTATTGTGAAAGGGTGGCTGATTCCCTTAACCTATGGAGGCATGCACACACAGTGTTTTCTAGATTCAAGATTCAAGATTCAAGATTATTTATTACTCAGGTTTTACAAAGAAACACATGAGCATTAACATTATTAACAACAATACGTATTAGAAAAAAAGGGAAAAAATGGAATGGACAGGCAAATAATATAGTAACAGTTGCTGTTAAGTGTAGGTGCTATCGGCTGGTATCACAGAAGGCATTCAGTTTTATGGTTTACAACTATTAAGTACAATTTTGATGAATTTACACAGGTTCTTTAGTACATCATGGCAGGTACATGTCATAAGGTCTTTATATTTCCGCATGTTAGGTCTAAAAGTAAACGTATGGGGTATATATTTTCTTCTTTCCTCTCGGAACTTGCTGCAGCTAAACAGGTAATGGAATTCATCGCCTACTTCATTAGAACAGAATGGACATACTCGTTCGCCGTATGGCACGTTAGAAAATCTACCTGTTTCAACCGGCAGTCTATGATTACTTGTTCTAAACTTCACTAAATAATACAGGTCTTTAGGCTCTAGTATCTCCATATAAAATTCTCTCTTCCACACATCTTTCAGCNACGCCTTATCTCGAGGTGAGCACTATGGTTGAAACCAGTATCAAATTCATGTAAGCATGACTTCATTTCGTAGCGCGTTTACCTAATGGTTTGTGAGATTTACTTTCCATTTCAATTTTTAATTTCAGTTTCAGTTTATTATTTATTTGAACCCATGCTATAAACATGATGATATACTTATGGCTAATCAAACATCGATATACATGGCTCATACATAGGCAGATACAACAACAAAGCTGTATGTATATACACTAAATCAAAAATACCTTTCAAAACTTGTTAAAAACCGACACAGCAATAATTGTTTTCCGATTTGTGTGGTGATGGCATTGTGTGTGATATTCAGTGTTGAAGGAGGAAATGCTATGCAATATTATGCTCAAGAATTCAAGATGATCTTACAAAGACTAACAAAATTTAAGAGATTGATTATTATAACCCTTCGCCTCCTAGGGTCAGCAATTTACACATCGAAAATGTTGACACATAACGTCATATTCCATATTAATAAAATCTGGAGACGAATGGGATTGTAAACAATGATTTTATGTAGCTTAGAGAGGCATTTTTCCTCATTCAGTTATTTCATTCTTAATACGTCAGCACGGACATGACTTCTAATAATGTCATGTGATGGATCTGAACGGATGGTACCAATGTTTGCATACATCCCAATTTGTGGAATACGATCTTTCACTACAGGGACGATATTTAACTGTTACAAACTCATCCTCTTAACGAATTCTGTGTACTTCGGAGAAATAATACTGGAGCTGTATCAGAGTAGATATGGGCCATAATATGCACTTTTGAACACATCAAACGCCTTGGCCCAATTAATAATAATGCGTTATATTTATACAGCGCTCTGACAGGCTCTGAGAGCTTTATACGTTGACAGAAATATAAATTAATTATTACATTCAATAATCACCCTTCAGTTCATATAATATATATATATATNTATATATATCGCTCTCTCGCTCGCTAGCTCGCTCTCGCTCTCGCTCTTTCTCGCTCTTTTCTCTCCCTTTTTCTCTCACTCTCTTTTTGCAGACAAGCAAACACACCTATCTATCACACATTCATAAACGTTCCACTGGCAGGAATGGCAAATGGCCGGACATGACATGCAAGAAAGTATATACAGATTTCAGCGCATTTCATGTTTTCAAACGTCAGTCTTGATCTCGTGAACAATGTGGTAATCTTATTAAAGAAGTTCAATCTGATTAGGCCATCTTCGAAGTACATGTTCCTTTACTTTTGTTACAGGGACAGACGTTTTCAGAATGCGAACTGTCAAACACCACTGAATACATTCCTGGCAGCGGCAAAACTAAATTATGATCAGTACACATCCTGTTCCAGTCTCACCCACTCTGAGCTCACTTCTGTACTTGCTATGTGGGCAGAATATTTGCTTACATTTCCCATCAACTTTTTCCAGCACCACAACAATGGCACCAGAACTCCCTGGACATGTTGCTGCAGTGTGCTGGAACTGGCAGTCTGATACATGTGTAATTCTGTGAGCAAAGGCATCCCCTCCGCGTTTGATTACAGTTTCTTTGATTATCTCTTCACGCTTTGGAGGAGCTTTCCAGGTTTGCATGTTCCTTGGCTGTCCAAATGTTACACGTTTCGTACACCCATGAGGATGAGATATGACAAAACATAATGGAGAAACGGCAGGTGCCGAAATCTGACTGCTTACATCCATATTCGGCAAGGCGTGGTGTATTTTGGCTTGTCCTTCACGATCATGTACAACACAGTAAAATCCAGAGACATCTCCGGGCACATCGACGCTCGATATTTTCACTCCTTGAGCCGTCACTAGCGATTTTTTATCCTCCTCATCATAAAAGAATTCCACAATTGTATGCTCTGCTTCAAGGTCATCATATACGAGGTGAGCAGCTGTCATAATGTGTATGAATGCACTCACCCTGTGTGGATTTCGTGACACTGGACAATTCTTTATAGGGCATGGTTGTGTTTTGTCAAAGTCTGTGGTATCAAATATCCAGACACCTGTTCCAAACCGACCAACGGAAGTGCCTATGAAGTTTGAATACCCTAAGTAACCAGGTCGTTTAGGGCTAGTATAAGAAACGGTCAGTTTGACAACTTGACGAAACTGTTTTTGCATCATTTCCAGCATCTCATGGTCTCTCCATTCTTCTGGTAGATGGTTGAGATTCAGCTTGGACACGGAAATGAAATCCTTGTGTCCAGGGTTCTTCTTACACCTCATGTAAAGATGTCTCGAGGCTTCATACCGTTCTTGGGTATCTCCTTCCAACATGAACTCCATCTCACGATCTCCTTGTTGTAAGCGTGCAAATTCTGACCATTTAACGGACAAAAGGAGTTTCAAGTCTGGATTGTTGAAGATAACATGTCCGTTTGGCTCGCCTTGACATTGAAATTTGTGTTGTCTCCAGTCATTTATTTCACACGTTTGATCACAGTAATTTCCTTTCCAACATCTTGTGCAGGATTTCATATTGGGTGATGACTTCCCACAGTAAAGGCAGGCATCCTGTTTGACATCGCTGGCAGGCTTGGAGAGTGCCTTTGAAGGCCGGACCGTCTTTACCGAAGTGGCTTGGTTTGGAGCTTGCCTGCAGTCCAGCTTGTGTTTCTCCCAGTCACCTGTCTGGCAAGTCCTGTCACGGTATTTAACCTTCCAACACCGTGTGCAAGACTTCAGGTTCGTAGGTCGCTTTCCGCAGCAGTGACAGCTGTCTGCCATGATGTCATTGGTTTCACTGATGTCACATCAGAAATACGGTGTACAGCTTCCCTGAGAATGAAAACATACATATTACTGTACACTGCATATAAAGGTGAACTTGGGAAGCTACTTTTCTCTGTTCCTCATTTACCACCGAGCAAAAGATGATCAAACTAGAAGGGTGAATAAGATACATTCTCCTCTAGATTTTAATCAAATAACATCACCAAAGTATATCTGCTATGCTTTTGTTTAATATTTTATTATATCAGGTACATCTCATCGTATACCATGATCAAGTTTTCAAGTCAAACAAGGAGATCCATCAAGCCGTGTTCTGCTTGATTAACCCAAACCCGGGTAGTCCGTTAGTTGTCAGGTGATAATGAAGGAGTACACAGTGCGTTAGAGTAAGATGTGATATGTTGTTGTTGATATCAGTGTGCTGTGTGCATGTTTGTTTGTCTGTGATAATAATTATCCTGGCATATTTTTTTTCATTTTTGCGTGGGGATTAGCTTGTATATATACTGTATAAATGTTTATGCAATAGATATGACAAAGCGTTTATTTCAGTTGCGAACATGGACTTATCATTAATTCAAAGCTAATTTATCGACAGTACTCTAAGGCTTAAAACATGAATTTCATTCCTTCGAACAACAGGGAGGGTTGACATTCCACCCAAATATCTCTGAATGCGGCTACTTTACCCTAGGGAATATTGAATCAAGCCAAGCACTACCACTACCGACCATTTCTCAAGCTTGGCTGATATGCGTATCAGGAATCAATTCTGCAATCCTTATTTTGAGAGTAAGGCCTTCTACACGTGCAGTTTGACCGGACAGTTCTGCATGTAGAAACAAATCCTCAGGTAAAACTGCGTGTGGACGTCAACTGAAGGACCCAAGGCCATATGATATTTTTTTTTGCCCGGCTGTTCCCAGAAACATCCGGCGGCGGCTTCCTTTGAAGTTTTAGTGAGTGGGGTAATGTTGTTGGGTTTTTTTTTTTGGTAAATAAACAATTAAATATTTATCGGATCAAAAAAAAAGAATTGCATTTTCGTAATCAGCAAGTCTTCGCGTACGCGACTCGATTTATTGCTTTATTTTCAAGAAAAAAAAATGCAGTAATTAAAATGTCACACATTGTTTCACACTAGCATTGTACGGTTTGCATTGCGTCTAGACAACAGCATTGTGTGTTGATTTCTGCAATTGCAACGCGGTCGACGGGAAATATTCTTAAGTTCATTGAAATTTATAGATCTCATGAATCCTTTGGAAAGTAAAATCAAACGATTACAGTAATTGGAAACGAGCCATGAAAGACTGATGTTTTAAACTGATTTTCCGCCAAAAGGTGGGAAGCTGTATGGGACATCATAATGGGACATGTCTTCTTCATTATTATTCTTATTTCCATGTTTAGCGACTTTTACTTAAAAGTTAGTCTCATAATTTGATGAACATAATAAATGGGGACTTCGTTGGTTATTTTGCTTATGTTCTACCGATTTCTCAATCTTAACTCTTGTCCGAAATTCGAAAAGCGAATGTGCCGACGGCACATTCCAGTCCTAGACTAGTCAAGCCCCATAAAACCATTACATCTGATAAATGATTAGGCATGGACTCATGAATAAATATAAAGACGTAATCGCCTGTGGAAGAAAACGATCTTAATTAATATCTTTAGTTAGCCTACAATTAGATATAGTACGGCCTAGACTGAATATATTACTAACATAAGAATTACCATCGAAAATCAAATACATATGCTATGTAGATATGTCAATAATTTCAACTAAGGAAATGTTAATATGAGCAATGGAAAGTACACTCTGATCTTACATCCTAATATAAGCCACAGAAGAGAGACTCTTGACACTCTTTGTTGCCAACATGCAAAATAAAGACCACGAAGATAAGGCATAAAGAAATGTCTAGACAAGCCTTGACACAGCAAGTAGGATGTCCTGAGATTGTGATGCATGGCTTATTATGCCTTTACAACCTAATTACGCTTTACAAAGTCTCAAAACCCTGTCTCGGTACAACGAAAATATAGGAGGACTTGTTCCACTCGGGCATTACAACACAAAAACTCGTGACACCACGTGACTCGTTAATGCTCGTTTCCTATTGACTGATAAAAAAGGAAGGCTATCATGAACTTGTTAATTTTGTCCAGACAAAGACTGTTGTAAAAAAAAAACGACAGCAAAATAACAACCTGCGTCTCTGTCCGAAAGGACCTGAAGAAAGTCGAAGGATCTAGTTTACCAGGTGCAGGATATGATAACATAATTATACGTATGAACCCAGACTTTAATATTTCTACGCACTAATGTTTCTTAGGGACCGGGAAGTACTTAGACAAAGCACACACTCACTCATAATACGCCTAGACACACACACACACACACACACACACACACACACACACACACACACACACACACACAATCGCTGACGTGTCGGATGTGTATCAGACGGACTTGTGTCGTGTAGACGGAAGCGGCCTGAAGACAAACCGGATGAGGTCGATCTTGAGGCAATGCGATTTCGATTTAACTATACGTTTAGAAGGCCCTCACGCTATTTAGAGCTTGCCATCTGCTGAGCACAAGACGTCAAACTCAGTGTGTCCCTCACCTTGCTCTTCCCCTCACCCCCAACCCCGGCTGTTCAGATCTATGCTATGTTCCTTTCTTCCATAACACTAGTTGTGATCATTGTTTGACAGCACAAAAGAGCTCCTTGCCACTGACCTCGAGTAAAGTTCTGTAAATGTAGTCATAGATAATATTATTATATGCGTGTATTTAACTAACACTGCGGATGCCCTGACTTTGTCCGAACTTCCTCAAGCCACAGTGCAGCAGATGTTGCCGGTCGATCTGATGGGCTTTCGAATCAGTATTATAACCTCTTTGCTGTCAAAACTGGCGCTATGACTGTTTCCCAAGCATGAGGGTTTTACTTTTAGAGTAACGCGAAACCAGGGCAAAGTATTCCTGAGAGTGTTACACATTAGACAATAATTGATAAACTTTTTCATCTCTCTCTCCCCCCCCCNCCCCCCTCTCTCTCTCTCTCTCTCTCTCTCTCTCTCTCTCTCTCTCTCTCTCTCTCGCTCTCTTTCTCTTTTTTCCCTCTCTCCCTCTTTTTCTCTCCCTCTGGCCCCCTAACTTTCTCTCGTTCTTCCTCTATCTGCTTTTCTCTCTTCCCTTCCTCCTTTTTTCTTTCTATCTTTCTATCTTTTTGTTTTCTTTCTTTCTTTCTTTCGCTCTTCTCGCAAGAGATCGATATGTACGGTGGTCCGTTTGGGTCTAAGATGGACAGCTAAATTTGGTATACTTAAAGTCATTTTCCTCGCTTAATACGCAAATTTGAACTTGGTATACACAGCAGATTTGGATTCAGCATGCCGAGCAAAGTTTACTTCTGCCAAAACGGCAGCAGTCTATCAATCAATATGGCTGACACGAATACGCAGCAGGGACGGTGAACAGTTCTAGTCTAGTTCATCCAAAGCTTTCATGCGGTGAAACCAATTTTTATTAAATTCAGGTCTGTCGGTCTATTACGATACTAAGATACCTAGTAGATTATTTTTTAAAAGGAACTGAGTCTAGGTTATCTAGAAGTAACAATATACAAAGACTTACCCTTTGAATTGTAGTGCATGTAACTTCTCCTCTTCATTCGTTGCACAGGTGTTTGGCTTTGCTAGCACAGGGGTCGATTTCATAATCGTTATAAATATCATTCGGGTTTTCCAGCACCTGTAGTCAACAGTGTCACAATGAACCAACAGGAAGTTCCCGATAGCGATGTTTCAGTAGCTAGGGCTAGATATGATACACGCAGACAGGCAAGCACACAAGCAGACAGACAGACAGACAGACAGACAGAAATCTTTAGCCTTGCAATTTTGTGCAGTACGTCTTCGACTGTGAGTCTTAAAGGCAACGGTGTTCCACGTTTAAAGTGATGAATCGCTCTGTCACTTTCGCTGCAATTATTTTTGTTTTTGTCACACGACTGCTCAATCCATTCCAATAAGATTTAAAAAATAAAAACAATAGAACGAGTTCTTTCTCGGTTAGGAGGCAAAATTTGAGTGGAAACTGGATAGAAATACTGGAATTCCCTTTTTTTCTCTAATTTCAAAATGAACGAAAATTGAAAACTTTGTATTACCTTCTTGGCCGTTCCCTTGTAAAGGAGCATCCCATTACCTCAAACATCACTCACTTGTAAAACCTATACCGTCATTGTCAATGTCCTGGTTCTAGGTCTCTACTTGTGCAACATTTTTTGCTGCCGCTCTGTGGCGACAACACAGCAATGTTTTTGCGCTCTGTCTTCATTCGTTCATTTTCTTGTTTCATGGAATGTTCATGTTCTGAGAGTTGGTATACCACACGATGGATTGCTGCTACATTGTTATGTTGACTTTTCTAGTATTGTTTTGAACGTTTGTCGTGCCATCAATGTAGATTTTCATGTATCGAACCAGCGTACGTCCACCCTTCTCCTATGCCTACACACCCGCTATACTACGAGCCATGCGACCTGCCGTGAATACGTCTTACGTGGGTCTAAATCTAAATATACCACCTGAGTTGAGAAGGAGAAAGCCGGGCAGAATGAACAGTGTGAGGACTCGTGTACGCAAGCGGTTAAATAAACCAGCGCTTCCCTTATTAGTCACCGGAAATGCTAGATCACTGCAAAACAAGTTGGACGAACTACAGGGCTGTACTCGATATCTCCATGAGTATCGTGAGGCTTCGCTACTTTGTTTTAGCGAGACCTGGTT
Organism: Ellobium chinense; assembly: GCA_033807755.1. Taxonomy (NCBI): domain Eukaryota; kingdom Metazoa; phylum Mollusca; class Gastropoda; order Ellobiida; family Ellobiidae; genus Ellobium; species Ellobium chinense. The sequence goes on from JAWQUT010000738.1 coordinate 53,383, forward strand.
TAACAACACTATGATCAGTTCCAGCTTAGATATTGAGAATTTCTTCCTCATCAGATCAGACAGGACTAGTGTCTCCAATAAGAACCGTCTATATTTCAGCGAGCAATGGTGCCATCCTAATAAAGCTAATGTGAAGGATCGAATCTGCTCTCCTGACATCGAGCTACTCAGTGTTGCTTTCCGACCATACTACTTGCCAAGGGAATTCCCGAAAGTGCAGTCATAGTTGTTTATATTCCTCCACAAGCAAATGTAAACACTGCCTCAAAAACCATAGCAGATATTGTCAATGTATTCAAGTACAGTCACTAGAAGGCGTCATACTAATTACAGGGGACTTTAACAGCTGCTCCCTGAAAGGTGTCTTACCAACGTTTCACCAGTATGTGGACTACCCTACTAGAAATGATAGAACTCTGAACCTGTGTTATGGCAACATCAAGAATGCTTTCAAGTCCAAGTCCCTCGCACCTCTCCGTGAATCTGACCACAATAATAACGCTATCCCTCTTTGCCAGCCTACCGACCTAAGATTAAATTAGTTAAACCTATTAAAAATACTGTTACCATCTGGAATGAAAGTGTGTGCGAGAAGATGCGTGAGTGTTTTGAATGTACTGACTGGTCGGTTTTTCATGATGCTTGTGATAATATTCATGATTTGACACACACTATATCCGAGTACATAAAGTTTTGTGAAGATAGCGTCTGTGAACGTAGGCAGATCATAATGCTTTCCAAATAATAAGCCATGGATTATTACGGAGATCAAATACTTATTAAACGAAAAGAAAAGAATGTTCATGATGAATGATGCACTAGGTAAGAAAGAAATACAAAAAAAAAGTGAAGGCAAAGCTCAAAATATGCAAGAATGAGTATAAACATAAAATTTAACAACAATTTGCGTCAAACAATACCAGAGATGCATGGGGCTGCCTGAAGAAAATTGTGGGCTACTCCCCCAAACAAACACCAGTTGATGTGGCAAATGGTCATGAATATGGTAACGAACTGAATGATTTCTATGCCCGTTTTGATACTCATGACTTCACATTCACGAGATGAAAACAAATTAATTGAACAACTTTTCAAATGACGAGTCTATCGCTGTGAGCGAGCCTGAAATGGGTAGACTTTTTTCAGGCTTAAATATAAATAAAGTGTGTGGTCCTGATGGGGTGAGTGGTAAAGTACTGAAAGTATGCTCACGCCAACTGGCTAAGGCGTGTACATCTATTTTTAACATGTCATTGTCAAGCCATATTGTTCCAACTGTTTGGAAGACATCAGAGATTGTGCCAGTACCAAAAAAGGAAAGGGTTTCTGAAATGAATGATTTACGTCCTGTTGCCCCGACTTCAATTATAATGAAATGTTTGAAGAGAATTGTATTGTTTAAGTTGTTGCCATGGATACCATTCCAAGATCCATTGCAGTTTGCCTATCGTGAATGAAAAGGTGTTGATGATGCCATTCTTTGCTTCTTAGATAAGATCTACAGACATATCGACACCCCCAAGAAACATGTCAGGATCCTGTTTGTAGATTTCTCTCGTGTATTTAACACCATCCAACCCCACTTACTTATCTCAGAACTTTTAAATATGGCGGTCAACAAGAATATTATTGCATGGATTTTGGATTTTCTCATCTATCGACCTCAGTACGTTAAGATGAAAGCAAGCACTATTTATAGGGTCCAGACACAGAATATTTCACATCATCTGTTATTCCACAAATACAGGCGCGCCCCAAGGCTGCGTATTGTCACCTGCCCTTTTCACTATCTACACAAGAGCCAACTGGTAAGTATTCCTATATATTAAAATTTGCAGATGACACCACCATACGAGGACTGATGTCAGAAGCTTACTTAGAAGAAGCTTACTTAAAAACTATACAGTGGTTTATCCAGTGGTGTGAAGATCACTTTTTATCGTTAAACGTAAAGAAAACGAAGGAAATGGTGATTGATTTTCGAACAAACGGAACGCCACTCCCGCTGCTTAACATCTATGATGAAAATATTGACAAAGTTAAGTCTTATAAATATCTAGGAATGCACATTGACTATAAACTCCACTGACACATCCATGCCTCCTCAGTTCACGCTAAGGAAAAGAATGTATTTCTTGAGGAAACTAAAATCATTTAATGTTGATCGAACGCTTCTCCACATGTTTTATAAATCAACTATACAAAGTATTATCTCATTTTGTATTACAGCCTGGGGAGGACACGCAAGGGAACAGGATAAGAACAAACTCAACAACTCTATTATGAAAAAAGCTTGTCATTTAACTAATAGTGAATGTATTACTTTTGATGATTTATACACGCGGTCATGCAAACAGAAATTCAAACGAATTGAAAACGACAGCTCCCGCCCCTTGTACCATCAGGTAACAAGATCGCTAAGAAGTGGATGTATACTATACTAAAGAACACATAAAGAGCGATACAGGCGATCTTTTTTACCATCCACCATAAGCATAAGCAGCAGTTCCTGAACGTGGTATAATGATGTGGCTGGTAACTTTTGTGTGTTTGTGTGTGTGTGTGTGTGTGTGTGTGTGTGTGTGTGTGTGTGTGTGTGTGTGTGTGTGTGTGTGTGTGTGTGTGTGTGTGTTAATGTGTATCTGCGCGCGTGCGTGTATCTATGTGTATGAATATATGTGTGTGTGTGTTTGTGTGTGTGTTTGTGTGTGTGTGTGTGTGTGTGTGTGTGTGTGTAGTCGTGAATGGGTGTAATGATGTCATATTTGGATTAATATATTGTATTATTGTCAAACATGCTGTGAAAGCAAATTTCCAGTAATTGGATAATAAATTATACCTTATCTTATCTTATCTTATCTTATCTTATATACAAAGTAACCCGGTTACAATGGCTACGATTAGAACGGAAACCCGGTTTTACCGGCGAAATTCTAAAATCCCGCTTTCCCTTCTTCTTTGTTATTGTTATAATAGCATTATCAAAATGGGTCTGAAAGAGCGAAAAATCTGGCTGTTACGGCATAATCGCCTCAAGCATTGTACGAATTTTTGCAATGCCAGTGTGGTTTGACAGCTGATGCTTCCGTGAAAACAAGCTGAAATATTCATGTATTTGCGGTTTGCACTTTGATTTTCCAACTGAAGGTGTTTGGAACTGTTGGCCTTAAGCATACCTCGATCAGTGTTTTATATAGGCTATCGTACGTTATTTCAGCGTTGAGTATAATATATATTTATATGTTCTTGTAATTATACATGGACCGTTAAGCGGCTCAGGTGGTTCATTATTGCTTATTAGCGATGACTTAGAATATTATTACTAAATGAAACGACCTTGTCTTGTCCACTATGTTTAATGTTGTGTGTACGTCTATGTGTTTGTCTTGCTGAGGTACCAAATAAAGCCTAACGGCCTTTGGTTGAAGAGGGGGGCGGGGAAGCTTTGTGGTGTGCGTGAGTCTCGTGCTTAGCGCTATGACTGCTAGTCTTCTGTTCGTCTTCGGGAAAAACCCCGGCCACTAAGCCACTTTTTTTGGAGTGGCGGCGTGGTCGTGTATAGACATTTACCTGATTCCAAACTGACGGCAAGGCGATGGGTGCCGACGCAGAGGTCGCGGGTTCGATTCCCACCGCATCACTGTCTTTCCTTCTTCCATTTTCTCTCTGCATTTGTCTTCTTGAGCACTTCCCCCTTTATCCTACCTTGTGTGAGCTTCTGTTTGCGTCTGCTTACTCCTTACTTCTCTTAGAATATTTGCCGACACATAGCAAACAAACATACGCAGCCGTGTATTAATGAAGGAAACAGCGTGAGGAGAATTTAACCTTCATCTTGGTCTTCTGTTTAGTGAAAACAGAAAAAAATGTTCAAGACTATCCCAAGTGATGTGATTCCACAATTAGTGTCACGCGCTTATCTAGCATGTCATCCCTGACCATCTAATTCTGACCACACTGAGAGAGTGCATATTAAGCACCATCGTACCCAAGTTTGCCTCCCTTGTCTAAATACCCCAAATTGGGGGCAACCGTCCACGGATATAACGGCCAATAACTATCCTCTTATAACCGAGTTTTACTGTATCAAATTTTATGTTACAGTCTAAAAAATGAAAATCTTGAAAATAAAGAGCAGGTCCCCTTAAATTCAAGTCCATCAGGTGCTTTACTGTATTTGCGGTTCTTCTCTCAGGATCATATTTACTAAGATTTAATATCTATAGGCTAGGAATTCAAATTCACGTATCCCACAATTCCCCCTTCCCTCCCTCCAAAATATCTGGGACTGATATCACACTATTGCCACAGAGAAAAACATCAAAGTCTAGAGATGGACTATAATCAGACTGTGGTCTTTGCTATGATGATAATATTATATTGATGCAAGGGGCGGAAGGTTTTCAACATGTGCCATTGAGGCAGGCTGGACAGTGAGAAAGCCAACGGAGCATAATCTGTGAAATGGGTACCTGGATGAAGTGGAAGATCTTGTCAGAGTGCTAGTGATCAACACCTATAAAGGGCAGCGAGATTGTATGTTCTCTAGGAGTTGAGAAAGTTAGAGATTGATCAGGCCTGCTGACGGGGGTAGTAATGGAGGGGGAGCGGGTATTGCCTGGATACGAGACTTATGCACCGCATTACTACTACTATTATTATCATTATTACTATTGTTACTATTATTATCATTACTATCATCTGCGCCACGATATTTAGGTAGATCGCCCCTACGTAGAAGTGTGCAGACCGGGAGCCATGTTGTTTTCGAATTTACCAAACACAGAGAAAATGTGAGGGCAGATTAATTTCTCCAGTTTTTACTTTCGATGGCTACTACGACATCTTACTATCACCTGTATATTATATAGACTGTCCATTGAGACAAAACACCAGCCAGTACAGTACCTACAATATACCCCGTCCAAGTAACATTTTTTATGGAAAACAAGAGCAGAAAGGAGAGGCGCTCATACAGCGCAGAAAGGTTAAAGCATGCTCAAAAGAAAGGAATGTCTGGAATCGACTAATTATGAAAGGCCTTGGGGGAGTAATTGAACTCGTCATTGAAAATGGCGGACGTCTAGCGAGTCTTAATAAGATTTCACTCCCTGACTGGATTCAGCAGATTCGAAGGTCACACGTGTCCACTGCGCACTTTCCATCTCCTCCGACTGTAGGGGTGTGGAGGGGGGGGGGTTAAAATGGGAAAAGGCGAGGAAGGGGAGGGGGTTCAGAACCATCCATCGAAAACAGAAGAGCAGTACGCACTGACAAAGTCGAAGGGCGAAATTGACGTATTGGTGACGTAATGGAACTGATCACCTCACTCCACCTCATCCAACCCCACCCTCTCCTCGCATCCCCTCCAGTTGGTCAGTTGAATGGAATCATTTCGCGAGGCACGCAAAGAAAGTTCATACAATAGAACCTATACTGGTTGTTGTATAGCAATATTGTATGTATCCTCAAAAATGTTGGTATGGACTCCCTCCTCACCAGTATCCTTATCCCTCACACCTTCTCCACTCCCTCCTCCTCACTCCCTTTTTTTTCCACTTTGCCGCAACACTCTTAATAGCTTGGTTTTTTTTTTTTGGTTTTTGGTTTTTTGAAACATTCCATTTGTTTTGGTGTTGCTGGTTTGTTTAACAGAAAAACAATGTGTGTTATGTTTTATCGTTTTATGTGTGGTCCACACGTGCATGGCAGTCATCTGTCTGTCCTTCACGAACCCTGACCTTACTAACCAGTGTA
>JAWQUT010000738.1:64079-80696 GCA_033807755.1 Ellobium chinense
GATGGTTGCAGATCGTACATGAGCGAGGGTAGGTATTAGGATAGTACGTGTTTAGGACAGCGTTTGTTTCTAATAGTTGGAGACGTCCTTTCACGGCAAATTGAACGACTCTGTCGTTTATGCTGATGTTGTTGAAAATTGCTGATGATGCTCTGCCTCTTACATCTGATGTTTTTTGTATTATCGTTCCTTGCTGTTTGAGTGAGGCCCAGTGTGTGATATCCTTCTCTATCTCCTTCCTTTTGAAGTATTTCATTATGTATTTGACGTCGCTGGTAGCTAAAGAGATTTCCTCGTCTTCTGGCAATAAGAGGCGGAAGTGTTTGTTCTCTTGATTGTGCAGAAGTTTGTAACCAAATTTAACGCAAAGTTCATTCCGCTCCACAAAGTCAGAGCTGCCTCAGTTTACCTTTGAGTGTTTTACTAGTCTGTAGTTGTCATCTACTTCGTAACCTGCAAAGTTGTTGTTTTCGTTGTAGTTTCGTTTAATTTTTCTTTTGTTCATGTGCAGCTCTAAAGCTTCTTCTGCTGTTGTTTTAACCTGTTCGTCATCACTGTTGAGAACAGATAGCAGGAATGTCAGACGCTTGCTGTAATACGCTGTCGATGGTTTTGTCAGTCCCAATCCGCCTAACGCTTTTGGTGTAAATATAAACGCTCTGGTGCTGGATGAATTAAGCTTGAAGAGCGTTTGTACTGCCCATAGTGGGCCGGCTGATGAAATCGTGAATTCCACACGACAAATTTTACAGGAGAAGCTAAAAACTGATTTATTTAGCGATTTTCTTTAACATAACGAATTTAAAGGAAGACTGCACCGTCCTACAGACCTTATTAAATAATAAGATACCCTATTATTCCAATAAAACAGTCTTTCCAATGTCTGTCATAATGATATAACGCCTCTGCTGGCCCCAGACAACCCACAGGGTTACATTATCCAAAGTCCGAATTGTTACAACCATTGCGTGCGTGGCGGCCATAAGCTTACGTCAAATACGTTCTTGCCACATGGTCAAGCTGTCGAGCCAGTGCTCTGCGGACGGGTGATAGCATGTTGGTATGAATGTTTTAATTCCTCTGTGAACAGTAGATATGCCAAACAAAATCATGCTGAGGCAATAAAAATGCAGAATACTTTTTCTGGCTTACATTATCAAACTTTACGTTTAAATTTGTTATACTAGAACCTTAATTAAAAGCTGAATAATACATTGTCAGATAGAGGTGTCTGTAACTGCTGGAACTTAAGTGACGTCAGCGTTTTTGCCGCAGGCTTCTGCTGATCAGGGAAGAGGAATAACTCTGGACGCAAGGGCCAAACCCGGTAACTCTAGCTCTCCTAATTGCGTCATATTACATACGCGCACGGTCACAGAACGATGCTCTTGCTTCGCAAAATTGACTCGCTGGGCACCATAGATAATTTTTAGAGAGAAAAAGTATGGAAAAACGAAAAATTAGTTTTGATGTGCGCGTCCTACTTTAATCACATACTTTTCTTGTATTAGTTTAGACATGTTATATGTGAAACATTTTTCACAGATTACGATTACGCTTTTGATAAATTGTGGGTTTCACGATTTGCACACATCGAATCCTGGCTAATCAAATCGTGAATTCCACAGCCAGGTGGAATTCACGAATTGATCGTACCAAATTGTGAAGTTACCTGATGTATTCACGACCACGGCATGATTGTAATGTGTATAGATGGGTGAGATCGGGTACGCTTTACGTTTTGTAGTAAGTCTAAAACACAATGAGTAGCAGTGCAACACCAATTACACATTAAAAATAATAATATGCATTTTTAAAAAGGAATAACAAGCCAAAATCATATGATCTATTCTCTCCCTTTCTCTCCCGGTTCTCTCGCTGTTTCTTTCTGTCTCTCTGTGTCTTCCTTTCTGAATGTCTGTCTGTCTGTCTCTCTCTGTCTCTGTCTCTCAAACCCTCTATCTCTCTCTCTTTCCCTCTCTCTCTCTCTCTCCATCGCTCTCTCTCTCTCTCTCTCTCTCTCTCTCTTTCCCTCTCTCTCCCCCTCATTATTCCTTTCCTTTAATTTGATTCAAAGTTAGGGTTATTGACTAAACCTGAGACACAAATCAAGTTTAAGAAATTTAAAATTCTATATTTAATAAGGAACAAAGAATATAGCCGCTCTCACTTTTCTCTCTCTCTCTCTCTCTCTCTCTCTCTCTCTCTCTCTCTCTCTCTCTCTCTTATCTCTTTTTTTCTCTCTTTTCTACACTGCCGGCTGCCGGACTCTCTCCCCCCTCTCTCTCTCTCACCCGCCTTCTCTCTCTCTTTCTCTCTCTCTTTCTCTCTTTCTTTCTCTCTCTCTCTGTCTCTCTCTCTGTCTCTCTCTGTCTCTCTCTCTCGCTAGTACTTAATACAACAGCTTAGAATTCAGTCAGATCTTATCATTCTGTCACTTGATGCATTTCTTCGGATGGCGCTTTTTCCATTCAGTGAGGAAGATTGTCATGGAACTGGTGGTACTCTTTCGGGATAACTGCTTTCAGACTTTGTAAGTCACTGAATTTGCTGTTTAGATTTTTCAGAGACGATGTATGGCCCTGGAATGATCCTAGCAGCCCTGAAAATAGCTAAATAGTCCATTGAGCTGGAGACTGTTGTTTTTTTTCAAGGCGGCGCTCAATCACGCTATGTATACTATTCACCTTCATGTAGGCATGTCCTTTGATCAAAGATTGGTGTTGGATTTCTACTCCACTACTGGTGAAAAATATCCTCAAAGTTCTTGACAAGACTGAATTTTGTTCTGATAGACACACTTATCACCGTAAATGATACTTTTTTGTGCATGAGTAAAGTCTAAAAGAAAGTCCCTGATACTACTGGTAAATTCATTGGCAGTAAATGAGCCTTCAGCCTCGTGCCAGACATAACAAACAGCATCGAGTGCCGTCATGTTGTAGATTGTATTGCTGTGAATTGCAAATTTAGTTTTGAAGTAGGTGCTTGAGACACTGATTGCTGGCGCAAGTAGCACGCCTTGCAGATCCATGCAAACTACCACAACATCCTGTTGTTCTAAAACTGAGCTTTTATCGAAGGCATGCTCTTCTTCACCTCATGTCTTTTCAACCATATGAGCTTTCCACTCAGTCTCCCCAGTGTTTCCAGACTCGAGGCTCATGCAGGTGTCACACCTATCCTTTTTCGGCTTGAAGAGGGACACATTCTTCATTTCCAACATCTCCTTGACGGCATGAATGCTAATGTTTGCATCCTTTGCTCTGAGCAGGTTGTTCACAGAATCGGTGAAGATGTGCCTGACTGCGGAGACACGGTTCCAAATAAAATTTCCAGAACTTTGGCAACGGTAATGAGAGGGTTGATTTGGTAACCTACCTAAAAAGTGACCCAAAAACTTGTTAGCATCATCATTCTTGAGTAATGAGGATTGTTAGGTCGCCCAGGGAGTTTGGGTTCTTCCAGAGTGGCTTGCACAAAATGTTGTGTCTATACAGCCGTGGCATGTCCTTGCAAACCTTGATTCTCTGGTCATCCTTCATGATACGATAAACCCATGTGTGACCCTTATGACTTGATGCTCCTCCACTGGATCTATGTTTTGGCGCCTCTTTTACCAGGAGGCCGTTTACATAGCTCTTCCTCTCTTCCCGTGTCAGTTACCAAACTTAGTGAAAGATGGCTTGCGTGTATTCTTCAAACAACAGAGAGCAATTTGTTTTTTGATTCTTTTGCTTTCTTTTAGTCCAATTTCATGTTGTGTACGACAATACACTCTCACGAAGTTTTCATCTTCGGCAGTGTCATTGTGTGATGTTGGGGGCAATGTATTTTGATCAGAGGTCTGACCTCTTGATGCTGGAATGTCCAAAGCTTCTTGACACGGTGCCAGAGCCGCTGAAGCTCCATGAGTTGTGTTCGCGAATGATTCAGAATCAGGAAGGCTTAGTTGAACAACTGAAGTATTTGGTGCGTGGGAGCACTGGATTTTATTCAGAAGCCTGATCTCTTGAAGCTGAAATTTCCAAATCTTCTTGACTTGATGCCAGACGCTCTAAGGCTGATTCTCTTACTAAAACACCAATGAATCGCCAATAATTACACTTAGTTATAATCACAACATAATTAAGTATGGTTGGAAGGAGCCATCTAAGGCAAAATACATGTTGTCAGTTTCTATTCAAACATATGCGTTCAAACTGCGTCCCGTCATAGATACAGAATCACACAAACATGTACACAATCGGTTACACACACACACGTACATCCCCGCCCCCAATCACAACACACATACAGAGAGAGGGAGAGAGAGACAGAGAGACAGAGAGAGAGAGAGAGAGAGAGAGAGAGAGAGAGATATTATGTGTTAGAATGCGAATCATACATTTCACTATGATCCATAGATAGATCAAAAGGATTTCATTTCAAAGACATTGACATTAATACCCTTAAAATGAATGAGACGAGTTTAATTAAATTTGTCGATAATTATGTACTTCGGTCATGGGAAAGATTGAAAACATTAAATCTCTGAAAGTGGATACAACTCGTTTTTAAACTTTTACTAGTCAACAGATACAGCTAACTAAACAAGAGCAACACAAAAAGAAAAAAAATACATCTAAACCTATCTTAGTATATGAACTGTGATGTTTGCATCAAGAATATCACTTTCACGGGGTAATTTCAGAGAGCAAAAAAGAAATATTACCGTTGTTTAATGTTCTGACAACTTGACCAGAAACGAACTTGTTTTAAAGTTTTGTCGTCAGCCCCTTCTTTCCTACTATGGTCACAGTAGCCACCATAATACCTCAGTTTCATATCAAACGCCACTTTACCAATGAAACAAGGTGATCTCCATTGAAAATCATGAACAACATCAAAGACACCGATTATGAACAATCAGCGCCGGGAGTGGCTTTCACGGTCCCAAAGGACAGACAGACCTGCCCTGAGGCGGCTGATGAAATCGTGAATCCCACACCTGTCCAGCCGTTTGTGGAATTCACGATTACATCAGAAGACATTTAGCGACTGGCTTTTTTTCGCGTTTTGTTTATTGCGTAATTTTCCCATTTGAATTGAGATAAGAAACCCAGGGTTTTGTGAGGACATGTATTACACTTTGGAGAGTTGATCATTGTGAAAAACTCAATTTGGATGAAAATGTGGAATTCACTATTTCATCAGCCGACCGACGCCATGTCATTTCACTCTCATGATCAAGAAGAGAGGTATGTGGGATGTTGCTATTACTGAAATAAAAGTTGATCTTCGGGGTTAGCATCATGTTTATTGCTTGGAGTTTGGCATTGAGTGTAGGTGGTGCTTGTACTATCTTCTCCAAGTTAGTTTTAAAGTCCAGGCACATTTCAATCACCTGTTTTTTCATAGCTTCACCGCTCAAATTGATTTGGTGACCGAGGTAAGGATAGTGTTTGTCTTTCCCATACATAGGTATCGTGTCGCCCTGGGTGGTCAGCTTTAATTTGCTTGTGTCGTCTTTTTTTCTCCAGTTATTTCCTGTCCTCTGGCCATGTAGAGTACCACATTTTCTATGCTTTACTGCCATGCCAGTAAAGTTCATAAATGCCCCTGTTTTTACCATCATGTCTGTCATGTCCTTTTCTTTAGTTGTGCACATGTACACGTCATCCATATATGCCTGATAGGGGTTAGGGGTGTGCACAGGACCGAAAATGGCATTCATCCATCTGATCCAGGTATCCATTGCCTGGATAAAAACTACAGCGAACCAAGGGCACCCTTGAATAATTCCTTGACCCCTGATCAACTGAGGGGTGAGCACCGCTCCTGTCTGTACTTGGTATGTGGAGTTGGTGTATATGTCCTTTGTGATGTCGATAAGCGGCTGCAGGTATTCTGCGTGGGACATCGTCTGCAGCATGATTTGATGGTCTACATTTCCATAGGCGTCCTTTATGTCTACAAAGGTGACAAACAATTTTGAAGACACATGTTGCAGGTTGTCTATTGCTGTTTTCAAGCAGAATATGTGTTCTTGCAGGCCGTTCCGTGGTAGTGACCCTTTCTGTTTGTTGGAGAGCCTGCCCGTTTCTACCATCCATGGTAGAGCCCTTGATTGTATCAATTTCATGTATAATTTGTACAGAGAGGTGAGGAGGGATATAGGGCGCCAATCCCCAGGGTCGTCAGGATTACCTCCCTTCTTAGGGATTAAAGTGATTAGTGAATGTTTCCACTCCAATGATATTTTTCTATTAAGCAAACAAATATTTAAGATTTTTGTTAAGATGGGGACAAGTTTGTGGCGTTTCTGTTTGATATAACGATATTCTACTCCATCGTAGCCAGAGGCAGTGTTGTTCTTAACTGATGCTATGACCTTGCTGACCTCATCAGGGGTGAAAATACTCAAGTTCATGTGAGTACATACAGGTGTCGGTTACTTCCCCTGCCCATGGTGGGGTGGGAGGGGGGATTCTAGAGTTGCATTGCTCTTCTCACGGTAAAAATCCGTGATCCTTTCCACTGATATCCGACACTGAGTATTTTGACTGACTTGGCTGTCGTTTCCAATTATATCTATTGCTCGTTGCTTATTTTCTTTCCACAGCTGAGTTAAGTGTGCTTTTTCAACACGTCTGCCGTGTTCAGGGTTATTTTCGTCCGGTTGTTGTCGTTTATGTCTTAGCTTGAAGTAGGGCCTGATGTATGTTGTTATGATGAAATGTAGACCCTCATTTATTTGGTCCAAAAGGCCTTCGTTAGTGTCAGACTCTGATTCTTCATAATTGAGGAGCTCAATAGGGAAATTACGAAGAACTCGTAGCACATATTTCAGTTTCATAGTACTATGCTGGGCACCAGACCTCAGTAGCCGCTGGGACTCAGCTTGATAATAAAAGTGGTTGTAAATAAGTGCATACACAGTCCGCCACTTCGAAGGGTCGGGGTGCACATAGCGAACAGTCGCTGATCTAGGCTAAGTGGCAATCACTACTCGAAACTGTCTTTCTAGAGACTGAAACTCATCCCAGCTGGTATCACTACGTGGACATTCATACCTCATTTAGCTTTCAGGACTCAAAGGGTCCACATCCACTGACTTGGGTTTGTTTACATCCTGTGTCGCCATGTTGGTACTTGGTGGTCTACCCGCTTCGATGTTGTCAACTTTCCGTATCACCTTACCAGCCGACAGCGCACTCTTGGTGGCAGTTTTCAGTTTGTCAACAAATCCTTTCGGTGGTGGGAACCTTCTCAGAGCTGGAAAACGTTAACGTCGGCTGCTACCTGTTACGACGGATGATTCGTCAAAAGAGGAGACTTGAAGCGAGGCACACAAAAGCGCGACTAGCCTAGCCGCCATCTTGAGACATACATACATACATACATACATACATACATACATACATACATACATACATACATAACATACATACATACATACATACATACATACATACATACATACATACATACATGTATATACCATATAATTTATTTATATATATATTATACACACACATAACACATATGCAGCAGAGAGAGAGAGAGAGAAAAACAGAGACAGAGAGAGAGAGAACCGAAAATTTTAAAACAAGAGCCAATCGTTATGGAAAAAGCAAACTTTAATACAGCAAAACCAGTGCAGTTTCGGTTATAGGTCTGAGCTGGCTTTTTATAATTCGCATAGGGCCAAAAAAGAAAGCGGCTGATATTATTATAATATTATTATCGTTGTTATTGTTATTATTATATTATTATTATTATTATCATCGTTAAAGGAAGACACATATTCGCAAGGGCGGCGCGGTACTCTGATAGCATATCACATTTCAAGTATCTATATCCGTCCAACAATATAAGGTTTTCGTTTTTCGCGAATATCTCCGGTTTGCTTTGATCAATCCTTACCAAATTTTGCATTGCCGCCTGTTTCATTTTGTCTTAGCAAGAAACTATAAGATGGAAATATATAAAAGTTTTCCTCATAAAGTTACATAAAAAAAACTCGACCGAAAGGAAATCGCGAAGATAAGGTGGTTTATAGCTTCATGGAATGTGACGTGATAACACATAGCTTCCCTAAACCGAAACATTTTTGATATGGATAATTGCAAACCACGTTTTAAGAAGAGCTGTGTGTTTGACTTGGTTTGGACTTGGATAAATGCAATAGCAATATAGCATTTAGTCGGTATGTGAATGATGTCATTTTGTTTGTTGTATGGAATAGTTTTGATATGACTGTCCCGTTCGGCTGATTGGTCGTCTGGAGTGCCTATCAAGATAACTTTTTGTGGACTGGAATTTGAAGCCCAACTTTTTCACGGATGAATGGAGAGTTCTTTTTGAGACCCTGAAGATGTGCTCGGTCTCAAGGATGCGTTGCAAGATTTTGAGAGTGATGTATATTTTGTCCTCAAACAGTTTCAACATGCTTCTCTCTATGACATCCATGTCGAAGTTGTCAAGTAATGGTTTCCGGCCTTTTTCACTGGATCTGTCATTGCTAAGGACTGGCAGCTCGTTCTTCCAGCGTCTGGGCGTCGTCGTTTTCACGCCCAAGCAGGCACTGCACTGGTGCGTTTCAGAGGACAGTTTAAAGACACTTGAAGACTCTTCTTTTTAGCTTCACGTTCGTGGTATCTTAAAGCTCTCAGCGCAGCTTGTTTGACTGCAGGATCGTATTATCGAGGCATGATGTTCCAGATGTAGTTTAGATGTGTCTGCCTTCTAATGATGTGTTCGATTATGCATCAGAATGTTTGGCATGTTCATTAAAAAATGAGGTGTGCAGTGATGCTTGAAATTGGGAATGCAAAAATGTGCACAAAATTCAGCCTTTATGTTAGAGTACGTGGAAGAGGCGAAGGTTGGGGGGGGAGGGGATAATCGGGGAGGCCGTGTATTACATTGTTTGTGACTATTGTTGTGAGTATTTTATGCATGTGAAATGCAACTTGTCTGATCGCGGGGGTAGTATTTTGTCCTTGATTAACGGTTGCTGTTTGCGGTAAAAATAGCGCTTGTTATGTCTAAACAGCTAAACCATGGAATGTTGCATTGACCGAATTATTTGGACTTGCTCTTATGTGAACCTGCCGTGAAAAGAAGACTACTGTGAATAACGTAATTCAAGCATCGTGTTTCCTGGGTATTTTATATACTTTAATGAAGAAAACTTTGTTTATCTGTAACTGTTCACAAGTGAATAAACACATCTCTGTTAAGACAAATTGAAACAGGAGGCTATGCAAAATTTGGCGAAGATTGATCACAGCAAATCGTCCAACTTTTTCACAGAGTCTAATGCATTCGTCTTTGATGCCTTTCGGTGCGCTAGGCATTCTTTCGCCGCTGGTGCGTTGCCTGCCTGCCCATTTGTAAAATGGAAAGTTAGTCTTGTTTCTAATAAGGAACTGCTATGTTATTAGATCAGGAGTTTCCGAAAGAATTATAGTGACCCTCATCAGCTAGACATCAAACGTCCACGTTCACTACAGACAACATAAAAGGAAGGAAGGAAGGAATATTTTATTAGGCCTTCCTATAATAATGTGGAGATGACACCTCAAAGAACCAGCGTAGAATATTACTATACAGCAATAATATGTCTATATGGCAGTATGAAATTAAGTTGAAGAGATCGAAACCATTTACTTAAAACATCTAAAAGAACTCTTTCTACCTATATTAGCTTTTCTACTATTGGGACTTAGAGGGTTAACTAAAAATCATCTGCTATGTATACATTTAAAGTCAGCTGTTTTTTTCTTTGAAAAGGTAAATAAAGGCGGGGAAGAATTTTGTGCTCTATAATAGTCACCGTAATACTGCTATTTATAGTGGGTCATTTACAGAGCCTAAATGTTACATTATCTTGTTTAATCTATATTAAAAATTAGAAAGTTATCACGCAAAACGCGCTGTCATTCAGAGCTTATTTTGTTTTCTTTTTGGTCTTTTCTAATGTGTGTGATATCCTGTGCAGAGTAACATATGACTCACACGAAAATAAATCCTCCATTTTACTGTAAAACTGAGAGCCTGATTGGGTAATCGAGTGACCAAAAAAATGCAGTATAGCAGTACCAAGAGATACAGATATCTCTAGAATCCCACTGCACTGAATAAAGTCCACACAAAATGATGTGAAATTAATTTTTACAACTTATTTTACAAAATTTGCACTTTAATTTATAGAAGGCTGTTCGCACATCGCTCCTTCCTTTGCGAGTTTGTTCGCCCTCTCATTGCCTCGTAAGCTGGCGTATCCTGGAATCCATTGTCCATTGCCGTGAGGTGTAACGTCATGACTGCACAAGAAGCTACAAATTTCCAAGCTAAGCTAGAGACAAAGGAGTTGGACTCCTCCTTGGGGTACACTAGTTCCCACTAGAACTTCCTTATTTCTTTGCCAGTTTACCATGACACGTAGTCGTTTGTTGTGTAGATATGCCTTGATTCACTTAAACATGTTTCTACTGATGGGGTACACTACTTCCCATTAGAGCTTCTTTATTTCTTTGCCAGTTCACCATGACACGTAGTCGTTTGTTGTGTAGATATGACTTGATTCATTTAAACATGTTTCTACTGATGGGGTACACTACTTCCCATTAGAACTTCCTTATTTCTTTGCCAGTTCACCACGACACGTAGTCGTTTGTTGTGTGGATATGCCTTGATTCACTTAAACATGTTTCTACTGAAGGGGTACACTACTTCCCATTAGAACTTCCTTATTTCTTTGTCAGTTCACCATGACACGTAGTCGTTTTTTTGTGTAGATATGACTTGATTCACTTAAACATGTTTCTACTGATGGGGTACACTAGTTCCCATTAGAACTTCCTTATTTCTTTGCCAGTTCACCACGACACGTAGTCGTTTGTTGTGTAGATATGACTTGATTCACTTAAACATGTTTCTACTGATGCGACTTTGTTAAGTTTTGTTATTGTGTCTGCCCATGCAGTCGACATACACAATGCAGTAGTATGGTGTTTGCTTGGAAAGGCTTTCTCAATAACCTAGGATACTTGATTCTCGGTGATGAAGATGTGTATAAAATCTGCCTTCTATGGAAGTAAGATTTCCTANGGCCGTGTATTACATTGTTTGTGACTATTGTTGTGAGTATTTTATGCATGTGAAATGCAACTTGTCTGATCGCGGGGGTAGTATTTTGTCCTTGATTAACGGTTGCTGTTTGCGGTAAAAATAGCGCTTGTTATGTCTAAACAGCTAAACCATGGAATGTTGCATTGACCGAATTATTTGGACTTGCTCTTATGTGAACCTGCCGTGAAAAGAAGACTACTGTGAATAACGTAAAATTTCTGTTCTTTCAAGCATCGTGTTTCCTGGGTATTTTATATACTTTAATGAAGAAAACTTTGTTTATCTGTAACTGTTCACAAGTGAATAAACACATCTCTGTTAAGACAAATTGAAACAGGAGGCTATGCAAAATTTGGCGAAGATTGATCACAGCAAATCGTCCAACTTTTTCACAGAGTCTAATGCATTCGTCTTTGATGCCTTTCGGTGCGCTAGGCATTCTTTCGCCGCTGGTGCGTTGCCTGCCTGCCCATTTGTAAAATGGAAAGTTAGTCTTGTTTCTAATAAGGAACTGCTATGTTATTAGATCAGGAGTTTCCGAAAGAATTATAGTGACCCTCATCAGCTAGACATCAAACGTCCACGTTCACTACAGACAACATAAAAACAGAACAAGTTCCCAACCTCAAGAGTCAATACACTTTATACATAATCATAAGTAATAAGATCTCTAATCAATTATAATGCCCCAGACATTTAATCACTTATATTTCACAACAATAATTAGACCCTCACAATTATAATTATCATTATCACTTTCGCAATGCTAACATAATGGCTCCATTAAGAAAATAGTCTTCACATGTAACGAAATCGCACTAAGATCCAAATTGCGAGTAATAGGCTTACATAATGTGTGTAACTTTAAAATTTGCTGTACTCTATCTTGCACGCCGGCTCTGGATGTTTCGTTTATATTTGAGTGAATGGTGAGTTCACTGACCACTCTCTAGCTTTGTTTTCTTTTCTTGTTAACTCTGACAGTCCTGGGTTGTGTTAAATTAACTAAACGCGCTGGCGTGAGTGGTTTCCCTCGCTCTATTTTCACTCTATTCCTTTTTCGTATTGTGGGTGACCGACATTTGCTTTTCCCCTATGTTCTGAAACTGAAAGACTCTAATCGGATTGTTTAATATTTTGTTCATATTATGCAGGGGAGAATCGCCAGGAAGGTCGAGTTGATGGTAGACTTTCGTAAGTGCTTCGAGCGCATTTGAATTAAACACAAAGTTACCACCACACAAATTCGACAATATTGCTGTGTCAGGTTTGTTTTCTTTCTTTCTTTTTTTATTTTTTTAAAATTTAGTGTGTGCGTGAGAACCAGACTGCTGATACCCTGTCAGGCAGGACACAAAGTGGGGATCTGCTCAAACAGGATAAGGCAAATATCCTTGAGGAATTGGAAGTGAAACTAAGGGAGATGGGTGTTTTAGAGGGAATGGAAGTGGTAGGAGCTGTGGACTTGTTTAAAGGAATACAACTGTCCCCAACTGTAGGTTACAGGCCTGTTTTGTACTTTGACTTTTGGGTATATTTCATCTCCCCTTTTCCCTCTTTTGGCATGCCCTGCCTCCAGTAATAAGGGCTCCAGGGGGGAAATTTTGATATCATGGGAAACTGTGTCCATTTTACTTCAATATGGTATGGGTCTGGGTGAAAGCTAAAACTTTGGGTTCAGAGGGCAGCTCAGAATATTAATATAGCCCATAGAGGAAAAAAGGGTCCAATCCTATTACAGGTCTGTAACCTGTAAGCCGCAAAGTTGGCTTGTTTTCCTTGAGGCGGCCTTTGAAATGAAGATCGGAGATCCTATGGTCATGTCCGGAGTGCTGTGATGATGTTTCCGACAATAAGTAACAAGAAACAAGTAATTTTGTGTTATGCAGTTACGTTGTTTTGCCATGCATATTGATGTTTGATTACCCATACGTTATCGATTTCGTAATCTGGGTTTAAGTGAATAAAATTCAGTTGAACTGAACTGAATCGGTCGATTTGTGCATAATAACTAGTTATAGGTTCTAAAAATTCTGCGATTAATGGCCTATGAAAGGAGTAAGATTGCGTACATCAGTCTATCTGTTAACAGCCCGAGTTTATCAGTTTTGAAATTACCAAGATGGACTGAAGTGTTGTTTGTATCGAGATACCCTGTTTGCTTGACTGCCTTGCCTCTTGTTATTGTAAATGAAAGTCACTGTCCTTAAGTATCTTGGATCCTATTGTTATTTTGTCGTTCGCCAGAGATCAATGACATTTTGAAAGTAGTGCAGTTCTTCTCTATACCATCCCTTCCCTGAGTCAAAGTTGATTATACGACTTTGTGGATTGACTGTAATTTCTCCTCCCCAGGCCCCTCCTAGCTGAAAAAACCAGTATTGTTTCTGAGTAATAGATACCCAGCCAGAATATGGATGTGACTGCCTGTCCCCTTGTCTGTCTCTTGGTAATTTAAGAGAACTTCGGACGAACAAAGTGGTGATTGGGTACACCCACACCCACACACACACACACACACACACACACACACACACACACACACACACATGTCTGCTGACTTTCCCTTTAGCTTCAGACAGACCGATAGAGACAGAGAGAAAGGGCAGGAAAAGATACATTTTTGTGTCTGGGCGGCGACAAGAATGTGGCCACAAGCAATGTTCCCTGACTTTTACTTTGTATCTGCATGCTTCAAGAAAATTTGTCAACACACACACACACACAGACAGACACACAGAACACACACACACACACACACACACACACACACACACACACACACACACACACACNACACACACACACACACACACAAACACACACACACACGCACACACACACACACACACACACATACATACACACATAATATATACACAAACAAACAATAAATATGTCTATAGATTTTCCTTTTAGCTTAAGAGAGAGACAGGCAGACAGAGAGAAAGAAAGGAGGAAGAGAAAGATACATGTTTATTACTAAGCGACACTAATGCAGCCACATGCATAACTCCCTGACTTCTACTCTGCATCTGCAATATATACTTCTAGAAATTTTCTAAACAAACAAAAACCTCATACGAGGATCGAATGCCTGACCCCTTAGTTCCCAAGCCCAGTGTTCTGACCATTGAGCTATGGAGCCATTGGCGTTTTCAGCTCTAGTAAATTAGACTATACTGCGCCTAAGGCCAGTACTACACTGAGATAAAACTGTCTTACGGCAATTTTGTTTAGACTTAAACTTGCATTAAACCGCCTTGGACGGCACAAATTGTCGGCGGCGACAATTCGTGCTCTGCGATAATTTGTGCCCTGCTACAATTTGTGCCGTAACTGACCACACTGAGACAAAACAGTAAATTTGTCTTGGCTTATCATGATTGTCTTATGTGTAGTAGATGTTCAGTTCTGTGTTCTTTATTTTGAAGATGGAGCTAAAAGTGAAAGAAATGGCTTGTGTTTGTGCACTGGTGATTGCCATAAGTAGAAAAAAGACAGTTTTGGATTCACCCCATTAATAGCTAAAGATTACTGACGGGACAATTTTATACTCTGTCGGAAGAATTGAAAAATTTTAATCTCTGCCTAAGTAATTTTAAAGAGTTTTATCGTGCAGTATTGTCTTGTTTTGCTGATAAAATCTCCCTTCCAGTTTGGACCAACATCCATGTTGAGAATGTAGTCTTTACGTATACTGTGTGGTGCGCAATAGTCCCGCAAAACAAAAACATTAATTTTGTCTCAGCGCAGAAGGTCTCTCTCTTTTTTTCGCTCACAGGCTAAGATAGTTTTGTTGTGGTCTGTTTGGGTCCAAACTCAACTGCTACGACAGTTTTGTCCCGGTTGCAGTTCGGGAGGTCCGCATCTGGCATAAAAACCGAGACGATCTCAGTGGGGTAGAGGCTACTTGGCTAACCTCCCTCTACTCGTTATTCTCTAAGGTATGAAGATGCCAACAGAACCTGATGTAAAAATATGCAATTTTAAATAGTCCATATAAAATCAGAAAACTGGCCATGGGGAGGAAGAAAAACGGGTTATATTTGAATTTCAAAGGCTTAGATCGGTGCAGATACATTTGTAGATTCAGAGTAGGTGAAGTTTAGCCACTCAAGTATAAACTTTGCGGTTCTTGCTAAGTGGATAAGGTTACCCTGTTTACTAAGGCTTAGCCTGCTTCACTGCCTAAGTTCTCAAAATCTAATTGGTTTAGGGGCATTTTTACATTTGGAGGAAAAGCTGAACAATATGTATGGAAAGTATTTAATTAGTCTATCCCTGTGTTCACATTTGAAATTGTTGCTTAAACGAGTCAGGGTATTGCGCCAAGCCGTTTACTACGCATCGGACCACCGTGCGGTACTGCAGATTCGTCCCGGTATGTAGGCTAAAATTCACGAGAGGAAGAATAATTGAGGGTTCACAAGTTCAGTATCATGATTTATTAATTCACTACACCACACACCATTCCACCCCATTGCATTGCCCCACACACTACACACATAATACCACTCTTTACCACACCACATAGTGGTATATTATTAATATGTCAGACAGATAGTCGAAATCTTGCAAATCCGTATGAAGATTTTCTTCCTATCATTTACAGTTTATTCTAGCAAAGAAGAAGAGCTCATACAAAGGTTGAAGGGAGGAGGAGAGGAGAAACTTTGACTCCAAATATAGATGCTATAGAAAACGTGTCTATGTATACTCTCATCAAGCAGAGACGCCTGCGATAATCGGGTCACCTGTTCAGAATGAAAGATGGTCACATTCCACTGTACTTTGTCCACAGGTACATTGACTAGCACAGTATCTGGAAAGAGGCCAAACAGAAGACTCCAGCTGCGCTATGGTGACAGCAGACGACCCGTCTAGAGACAGGGAATGCGAGGGCGCCTCTTCCGGTTCCAGAAGGATCTGACAGGGCAGATCGAGGAGAGACGACCACACAGGAAGGTCCTGTTCTCCATCAATATATCACCTTCAGCGGGCACTGTGACATGGACTGTCACTCTTGGACTGGACTGTACAGTCACAGTAGCCCAATTTTCTAGTCTTCTGGGACTAAGGAATGCCTACGGGCAGTGAGTGACCCGTCTCCCTGGATTTAAAGCCAAGGCCAGATGAGGAATGCCACTCTTTCTTGAGCCCTATCTCTGCTTCTTCTCATTCCTTTTGTATTTTCCATCTTACCATCACTTTCTCCTTCTGTACTTTCTTTTTTCCTCCTTCCATTCTGTGTTTCACATCATACTGATAACAGTATCTCTAACCACTTCTCTGCCATCCAGCCTTGCACTGTCTGTCCATCTCTCACGTGACAGACGCAATCTGCTTTTAATAACATAATTAGTTTTTACGCCTCATCAACAGCTTCTTTTTTTTTTTCTTCGATGATTGCTTTTTACAATGTAGAAATCACACGTATATTGAGAACAGTGATAAGTGTAATTTATCCTTCCCCAGCGACCTGTCTTCTCTTTC
>JAWQUT010000738.1:80720-91467 GCA_033807755.1 Ellobium chinense
GCCCCCGCCCCATAATCCCTAGAACGTCTCTACGTCTCGGTAACGCATCTTGTTTTTATTCATATTTCTGTCACATATTTTCTCCAACTTTCTTCTCTCCCTTCCATCCCTTAATTCATTTATGTATGTTAGTTTCATGTACTGTAAATTACGGGTACGAAAAGGACAAGTGGTCGGCATGCAGCATAGCGGACAAGGGAATAATTCTCTGCAAGTCTGGCTGCTTATTATTATTATTAACTTGTGTTGTTTGCAGACCAACGTTTTCCAAAAACTGCTAACCCCCAAGGCTACGATTAAGTTCCTTATGTATTCAAGAGATGCAACTTATACAATTTTCCGGTGATTTTCTGTCATTTTAAGCCGGTGGGAGACTGCAACATATATTTTGGGCTTAACGAAAAATGCTGTCTTGGAGCGTGTTGGGAGCGTGTTGGGAGCGTAATGGATACATTGCATTAAGGGTCTAGAGGATACATCATTTTGGGGCTTTAATGTTTATGCTGGATTGGGGCCTTACTAGATGTGTCTTCTTCTTCTTCTTCTTCTTTTTCTTCTTCTTCTTCTTCTTCTTCTTCTTCTTCTTCTTCTTCTTCTTCTTCTTGTTTTCCAGGGAGGAGGAGATAGGAGGGGTGGGTGCTGAAGTGGATAGATTACTATGAGGCTTTCATGGATAGGCAGTGTGGAAGTTTTTGAAGGACACACTGTTTTGGGGGCTTAATCTGATATCATGCAGCTTTACTTGATTCGTTGCTTTGCGGCTTTTATGGATGCACAATATTTGGGGATTTGATGGATGCTTTCTCTTTGGATATTGATGAATAGCTTGTTTCGGGGCTTAAATGGATAAGCTGTTTTAAGGTTTCAGTGGAAAGAGTTATTATTGAGTTTTAAGATGTTCTTTGCGCGCATGCAAATGGACATGTATAGGCCGTGTAATACATAAGGGATTTTTTCCGCTGGAAAATTTGCCTAATTCTAATTATATTCTTGAAGTTCATCTGACTCTCACTAAAAGTTTTTGTTGAATAGGCGCCTGACTAAAGTGATCATTCCCCAGAAAAGACGGACGATTTGGCAGGCAGAGGTGTGGACTGGCTCGCTCGAAGCTTTGGGACCAGAGGGTGTGGCCAGATCTATCCGAAGCAAACGCCGTCCTTCATCAACCCATGGCCACTCATAAGGGTGGCACCCTGCCAGATCTTCCTCATTTCAATGTGTGAGGATCCTAGGATGCAACAGGTAATCGGACCATACATGAAGCAGTCTCCAAGTGCGTTCTTTATGTCTATACTAAGTACAAAGCTGGCGGTACGCTTGGAATGAAAGTTGTTAGATTGGTTGTGCGTTCTACCCCAAGTGCATTCTGACTAAATCCCTGTGATCTGAAACTTACGCGTTAAATATGCATTTGGCCGAATCATGATGGTACTCATAATACTGACTGTGTCGATTTCGTAACATGCATTCTGTTTGTAGATGGGCTCATATAATCTTTCAGGATAGCCGGTGGTTCGTCGAAAAAATATATCATGCTGTACCGCGTCCGCCTGACTAGACAACGTTTGGCCATCATGGGGGATAAAATTTGGGTGCTCAAATTGCCTGTGAACTTCCTAACATAACAAGAGTAGATTTAAGTAGGCAGGTTGAAAATCAGCATATTCTCGGAGGATAATTATGTTACAGTGGAAGGAGTTATCTTTATTCTGTGGTGTTTATAGGTGATATCGAATGTTGGCAACCGCATTTGACTGTGTAACCCTTGGGCGACAAAACATTGCACAATATATTCAACTTTCCATATATTCTGTGCTGTTGGACGATGTTCTAGCAACAGGGATATGAGAAGTGTTGTGCACTCTGCTATGCATAATTACGTGTTTGGGAGACACTGCAAAATATGAACAGCGACATTAGAACTGTAAAACATAAGGCTGCAGGCCACACTCTACGGTCTATATATGTATGTCTATTATTGGCGAAATTCAGCATCTCTAATGGCAGTGCACAAAATAACCAACTATCCGTACTCTGGGCTATTAGACCATTGTCCGGCAAATGGCGTAAAGAGAAAAGTTATGCACGTTGATGATCTCAGAGCATTATGCCATTATCTGAGCACCTTGAAAACGGTGACAGTCCACAGTATAATCAACCATCCATACTCTGTGCTGTTAGATATTGTTCCGGCACCTGGGGTATGAAAAAAGCTGTGCATTCTAATGACGGAAGAACAAAGACGACTTATTCACAAAGCAACCGAAAGTCAGCGAGAAATCCAAAAAGAGGTTGTCCAACGAGCTTTTTTTGGAATTCTGCTGCAAGTGGCACTCCAAGAAATCGAGACAGTGACAGTGTGATATAATGGTCAAATGTCTTGGCGACGAAATAATTTTTTGCGAATTTAGCAAGTTTACCTTTACCTACGAAAATTACTTCTCTCGAGAAAGGGCTTAGTACATTACCCGTCGTTATTTGGACATTACTGATTACAGTATGCTGCTGTTTCATAATGGAAAAGGATTGCACGTTTAATCGGTAATCCTAAAACTAAAATATCATTTCGGATGGCTCTAGAATAATGCCTTCACATCCACATGAGAAAATTTCGTGCAGAGTTCGCCAGAGGTCTAGATCCTCGCGGGGAAAAAAAACACAACCCTTAAACCCTATTCTAAACGGACCTTCATCTTTGTTTTAGACCAAAATACTTATACCAATGAAAATGTAACGCTAAATTTCCTAACGGCAGAGACGATCTCGTGGATAACAGAAAAGTCTTCCCCGGATCATTGTCTTACATTACAAAAGTAGTGACATCCTTTTGAAGTAATTGTCACAGTGATTGGCCGCTATCGTTGGTTGAGCATTGCCTTTTTTTTCTGTACGCCATATGATATCGTACAATCCAAAACTATGAGATCAAATCTGGCCCCGGTCAGGGGCCAAAAAAAAAATACGGACATAACGAAGCAATTTGTCTTCCAAATCGTATCATCAGTCAGATCACTTCCAGGCAAATCCATAAGTCCAATATTATAATACACATGTCTTCATAGAACCATATGTTTATAATTGGAAATTGTGTCGTACGGTCATCAACAGTTTCGCAGTCACTAGTCTGATAACTATCACTTGAAATTTGTCGTCAGCAGTGTACTGATTGCAAGCACGGGAACCACCTGGAGAGTGTCCCAGACCTGGTCCAGCCTGTTGTGTCCAAGGTGCTTACATGGCGGAGTGGGGACGGCCTGGCAGGATGCCACTATGAGGGTAGTATGGGCTTGATGGGCTGGGTGTACTCTCACTCTTTCTGAAGGGATGGGGTACATGGGCTGTACTTCCGGTCTTGGGGCTGAGAGTACGGTATGTCGATATGCATCCCTACCTGCCGCCCTGTCTGTCAGGCTCACTGTCTGTGTGAGTCTGTGTGAATGATCCTTCCTCCATCTCTTCTCCCCACTCCATTCCTACCCTATCCATTTCATTTATTTTTCATTTCATTCCACTCGCCCTATCTTTTCAGTCCTTTCCCATCCTACAGACCATATCCCATATAATCCCATTTCATGATATCCAGCCACAGTTGCAGCCCATTCCATCCCAAAGCACCCCAGCCCATCCTTCCTTTCCATCAGACGGTTCCTATTTCAGTCTATCCGTCCCCTCAAGCTTAAAGTTTGCTTTTTTTTTTTTTTAAATGATCTCACCGTGTCAATTTAATTAGAACATTTAGAGAGGTATGCTGCTGTTACACAATTTTCATTTCCAAATGTCCCCCAACGCAAATTTTCTCCTATGCTTGCCTTTGTTACTGGTGGTTTCAATCCTACTTCTTCCCTTCCTGTTATTTTCCTCGTGATTTCTCTTCACCACATCTGTCTCTCTGTGTCAGTCTCTTTTCTGTGTTCTTCCCTCTTTAGTTTTCCCATCACCATATGTTCCAGTTGTTCACCTCTCCTCCTCATGCTCTGTCACTTCATTCTCTTCCTTTTTCGCTTACCTCCAATCTCATCTTCCTTCAGCTCCGTTCTTTCCTCCACCATTGTCTCAAATACTAAAAATAGGCAAGGATGAAATGAAAGGTATGGAGTTACAGATCCATCGAAATAGGGCACTTGGAGGCATAGGAAATCTTACTTCCATAGAGGGCAGATTTTATACACATCTTCATCACCGAGAATCAAGTATCCTAGGTTATTGAGAAAGCCTTTCCAAGCAAACACCATACTACTGCATTGTGTATGTCGACTGCATGGGCAGACACAATAACAAAACTTAACAAAGTCGCATCAGTAGAAACATGTTTAAGTGAATCAAGTCATATCTACACAACAAACGACTACGTGTCACGGTAAACTGGCAAAGAAATAAGGAAGTTCTAATGGGAACTAGTGTACCCCAAGGAGGAGTCCTGTCACCAATGTTCAACTCCTTTGACTCTAGCTTAGCTTGGAAATTTGTAGCTTCTTGTGCAGTCATGACGTTACACCTCACGGCAATGGACAATGGATTCCAGGATACGCCAGCTTACGAGGCAATGAGAGGGCGAACAAACTCGCAAAGGAAGGAGCGATGTGCGAACAGCCTTCTATAAATTAAAGTGCAAATTTTGTAAAATAAGTTGTAAAAATTAATTTCACATCATTTTGTGTGGACTTTATTCAGTGCAGTGGGATTCTAGAGATATCTGTATCTCTTGGTACTGCTATACTGCATTTTTTTTGGTCACTCGATTACCCAATCAGGCTCTCAGTTTTACAGTAAAATGGAGGATTTATTTTCGTGTGAGTCATATGTTACTCTGCACAAGATATCACACGCATTAAAAAAGAACAAAAAGAAAACAAAAGAAGCTCTGAATGACAGCGCGTTTTGCGTGATAACTTTTTAATTTTTAATATAGATTAAACAGGATAATGTAACATTTAGGCTCTGTAAATGGCCCACTATAAATAGCAGTATTACGGTGACTATTATAGAGCACAAAATTCTCCCCCGCCTTTATTTACCTTTTCAAAGAAAAAAACAGCTGACTTTAAATGTATACATAGCAGATGATTTTTAGTTAACCCTCTAAGTCCCAATAGTAGAAAAGCTAATATAGGTAGAAAGAGTTCTTTTAGATGTTTTAAGTAAATGATTTCGATCTCTTCAACTTAACTTCATACTGTCATATAGACAAATTATTGCTGTATAGTAATATTCTACGCTGGTTCTTTGAGGTGTCATCTCCACATTATTATAATAATATATCATACTGCTACGAAAACACAACACGCTCATGTGCCTTATACGGCACAGTGGGTCTTTAAAGGTTAATTTACATTGTTAAAACAACCTCATTCAGTTGAACGAAATTATGACATTGCTCAACATCTGGTGACCTGGTAAAGCCCAGTAGATCTAAGTGTGTCTTAATTCAAATTTGAGAAATTATATTATGCGTCGGTTAGGATTTTCTAAAGCTGAACAAGACAAATACCAGAGTTTTCAAACGCTTATTTAACTAAAAAAAAAAAAAAGGATGAGTCTAAATTTGTAGCTAGATCTTAATCGATTTTGACGATTAAGAATGATGTACCAGATTTTACTATACCACCAGACGACCGGAGCAATGACCATGACATTAAGTTCTTGTCTTGTTTTCTTTTGTTTTTGAGGAGCACAGCAGTAGAAAAATGTCAATAAAAAAATCAAATTGCATGTAGCTGCGCTCTAGGGTAGCTGCAGATATGATTATCATGAAAAACACGGTCTTTATTCTCTGTGGCAGTTGTACGGTTGTAGCACAGTGGCACTGTCTTCCCACTGTTAAGGCGTAAAAGCGTCAACAGTTTGTAGAGTAGACTACATCAAGTGGCAGAAGAAAAAAAATGGATTTTAATTCACGTTGGCAATTGCTGGACACGGCTGGAGTATATTCAGATTCTTATTAACTTTAATTATGATTTCAACCTTCGCAGTTGCATGAAATTATATTAAATTAGGAGACGAAATTTAATCAGGGCCACAACTGTGCAACAATTTAATTCGTCACTTAGAGCTCAACTCACATACAGCTGCGTGCAATGTAATTATGTTGCGGTCCAGCTTTCCGCTTTCCGGAATCACATTTTTTGAAGTGGCCATTGCGCATGTCAAGATGCTGTTCTGCTGTAGTGATGGGCCGATATCTTATTTTCAAGTACCGATACCGCCGTACATGGGTACATCAGCCTGAAGTATCGGAGTTATCGGGTAAGGGTATGATACCTCATCTACTTGCTAGTGTGGGCTGAGTTACATGACAGTAAACCCACAGCTCTAACCGTCTTCTGTCTTAATCATTTCACAGGTTCATGGTGCGTTTTATGCTCGAAATGAGTGATACGCAACATACAGCATACAACATAAAGGAAAACTTTTACATCTTCTCGTTATTAGGAACTCTAGCAAAAGTGACTAGATTTTGCCAGTATTAGATTATAGCATAGGTCTTTGGCATACATGAAAAAAAAGGAGCATTTGCAGTCCGTGATCTGGAAAGTATTGCCAGAATCGAATATTTTAATACACTGGAGTCATGACACTTCCGGATCAGTCGTGTTTGATACGTCGAAGGCATAAGAATTCCATATCGGAAATTATCGGGTAGTTTGAAACGTTAATAGACGTATTTGTCTATCTCATTTGATACGTGGGAGGCATGAAACTTTTGGAAAGGAAGGTGTTGGATACAAGTTGATACCGTTAATACATACCGATCATCTGAATACATCTCTGACATGAGATAGTGATGTATCGAAAGTATTGGGATTATTGATACCAAATTAATGCCTGCAGGACATCCTGATTCGCTGTGGGCATGAAAGTATGGTGTTACAATCTCAAGAGGCCAAGGGGCCACTATAAAGGTGATAACAAGGTATTGGTTATTAAATAGGTATCACGATACCGATATTTACATATTAGGTCTCTATAGTAACATTTTTTTTTGCCCAGCTCTATTTTGCTGATCACTGCTAAAAATACGGCAAGGTTGGATCCCCTGCTCGAAATTCAGAATGTCAATGAACTCAAACGCTGGACAGGCTCTAGCACTTCATGAACTCGATATGAACACTAAATAAATTAAATTAATTCCTGAGCCCGTTCTCGAAATAGAAAACTTCTCAAATTCAAACTCCTCACAGATACGAACAGTTCACGAACATACATGAACACCCACTAAAATGGAATATCTGACCCGGTCCTTGAGACCAAATTAAAAAAAAAAACTCACGAACTCGTATAAAACACTTCACAAACTTGAAGCTCTTTAGAATTCGGAACTCAGTACAAGTTTAAATTTCTGAGTGCTGAAACACAAAACCTCATTAACCTGAATCGCACCTTGATCCTCAGGTACCCGAATTTCTGTCTAATTATTGTCAGAGTTATGCTCCTGTCTAAATTCCCAAATGAAACATACCTCATTAATTTCTAACATCTTACGAACTTGAATTTGTGAGTTGGTCCGCCTGCAGTTGCAGTTCGTAAGCTTTTGCTGTGTAAAAGAACTTCACAGCTTCGAACCTCATGTACTCAAAGTTCATTGCTTACTCGATGCGAAGGACAGGATCCTTGCCCAAGACGTACGCATATGTGCATCAAATTTACCCCACAGTCTTGAACAACAGCTTAGGACCTTGGATTTCGGAGCCCGACCTTTGAAATTCATAAGTTCGAATTTGTGAGGTTAAAGACATTTGAGGATCAGTTCCGAAATTCAAACTCACTTAGCCTCCAGATTAAGTTTGTGAGGTCTCTGAAATCATCAAATATATAAATTTAGATATAGATATAAAGAGAGATATAGATATAGATAAGATGTAGATAAAGAAATAGAAATAGAAATGATCGATGATCTGTATGATAAAATATCCATAAAGAAAGCCAAAAATATACTTCATGATATCACTCACCACCTATATGACGAATATATTAAATCTCAAAGAAGTAAACGGATTTTACAACCTTACGCGAGAACCGAGCGGTACAGTAAATCCTTTGTACCTTCAACGTCAAGGAAACTTAGGAGTAATAGTATATAAAGTGTTTGGGAGAATGTGAGAGTTAGTAGGAATGTGTAGGTATATATATGTGTGTGTGTGTGGGCTCATGTGTGTGTGTGTGTGTGTGTGTGTGTGTGTGTGTGTGTGTATGGATGATGTGTGTGTGCGTGTGTATGTGTGGGTTGTATGTGTATGTGTGTGTGTACGGATGTGTGTGTGCGTGAGTATGTGTGCGGTGTGTATGTGTGTGTGTTATGTTTGCGTATTATGAGTCAGTATGACATTGTATGTCAGTTTTATAGTCTACCAGAGTTCACTATTGATGTATTGTTTGAATATTGTCTTTGTGCACTTGTTCAAGACAAATTTCCGGAAGGATTAATAAAGTTTATCTTATCTTATCTTATCTTATCTTATATACAATGTATTTTATATACTCGACTCATGAATTTAAGTTCAGAGGTGTTCAGAATGTGTGATGTATTATTGCTTAGTGTCTCACGATGACCCGGGAATTTGGCGACAATAGTGTCACTCTAGTATTCTTTGGTATGACATATTAGGTTTTTGCACTATAACCTGGTCTGGTTTATAGACGGGTTACTGTACATTTGCATCAAAACAAGATTTTGATTACCAGCTGCAGGTAATAGGCGATGAGAATTTGGTGCTGAATTTTGCAAATATGTTGGAGCGCTTAACGTCATCAATCAACACGCCAGGTGTTAATCGCAAACATGGTACATGCAAGAACAATTGTTTGGGAGTCCAGTTATACTCGTAACTGTGAAAAATCAACACTCCCATTTCTGACAGTTGATTTGCCTAAGGGTATGTTCGTAAATACTGCAAAGCCGTCAACATGGTAATACCAGGATGCTCCAACAGCTATGGCTACATGTTTCAGACAACCTGATGTTGCAATAGATGTGGCTAAGTGCACCAAACAACAGGGCGTTCCGAACAAGATGATCTTCCAAGAAATGTGACTAAATACTCCGAACAACAGGATGATACAACAAATTTTAAGAGGGCTACATTTAATTTTGTAGAACGACAGGATGGTCAAACAGTTATATCTACGTGTTTCGCAGAAATGATTTATCATGTGGAAGGACCCGAAGAAAATAAGAGGGACTCCGGATCCGGATATGACTGTGGTAGATGTCCTTGAGTCAGTCCCTAACAGGTTGGATGCAGCTTTGGTTTTTTTCCTCCCACGGTTGGATGCAGCTTTGGTTGTCCCCCTTCCACGAAGGAAATGAACCAAAGAACGCAGTTTATGAATGTTTTATGTCTAACCATTGGTTTGGTTTAGATATAGTAAATTAGATGCCATGAATTTACAGGGTGTGAATCTACCAGGTTTGGATTAGGTCAGACAAACGTTGTTAAAAAGATCCAGTGGAACTGGATTGTCTCTTTTGTGAAAGAATTCGCGACTCCATGCCTTTGCTAAAGCTCTTGATGGCGCTGGTGAAAGGGAACTGAGGGTGTGAATCACTGTGAAGGTGTATTAAAAGCGACTATTGTTCTCACCTCGAGTCAGCAACCATGTACTAGGAAATTAATAAAATCAGACACTGAGATATTGCAGCGATGCTGTGCTAGATACTGAACTTTCGACCTCGCAGTAAACAATGGTAATTTGCCGAGGTCGCCTCGTATCATATAGCTAGGGGAACTTAATTTGGCTTTGAATTTTCGTGTAGATCCACTTTAATCTGTATTATTCGAGAATTGTGTAGTTTTGAAAGACCCCACACTTAACGTCCGTACAGTATCGGCTCTACAGTTTTGAAAGTATCACTTTGGCAGTCCAGGAGGGTGGTTTTTGCAGTGTTTAAATAAAGTGCACACAGCTTTTTTGGCTCTCTCATTATTTTTCATGCTCTGAATAAATCGCCCATTCTTACTGAACAAAACACCCAGATATCTAATTTATTAACAACGTCTACTTGTCTGTTAATGATCGTAAATTTAAGGGTCAAGTAAGATTTTGCGACGATCATGATTTTACTTTTGTCTAGATTAATTTTTCATTTCCACAATTTGCAATAATTCTAGGCATGCTATAGTAATGTTTGCAGCTGAATTTTGGACATCGTCATCAAGACGGTGTCATCTGCAAAAATTATTCAAGCCGGTCGAGGTCTAATCGATTGCCTCACAATGTTGCTATTATAATCTACAGATACAGGGTTCCCAAACCTAGGTTTTTAAATCCTAGTACAAAGAAACGTGTACATGTCATTAACAAAGAGAGAGAACAGTACTGAAGTTTTCGCCTTGTCGTAGTCCAGCTTGACAGTAATATAGACTTACATTGCCCCAGCTGAAAAAAATTGGTTCACAATAACACACAGTGTTATACACCTCATTTCTAATACAAACACATAGAACAGTACACATTATACGTGAACAGTACGTAATATTACATAATGATATGAAACGCTTAATAAAATCACTGCTGGTTGCCCTCGGGGCAGCATCCTTCCCCCCTCCTCTACCGCTCCCCAGCTTTCTCCCTTTAAATGGGAAAAGGGAAATGTCTTTCTCCAGGACACAA
Source organism: Ellobium chinense (assembly GCA_033807755.1). NCBI lineage: Eukaryota > Metazoa > Mollusca > Gastropoda > Ellobiida > Ellobiidae > Ellobium > Ellobium chinense. The sequence continues at coordinate 91,329 of JAWQUT010000738.1, forward strand.
GGTTGCAAGAGCCAAATTGTAAAAGTCTCTTTGTGCCATTTAATACAAATTTCTCCTCGAACTGAGAGTGTTAGAATTCATCCAGTTGAGTTCAGTAGACAGACTAGTTTTGCACTGGAAATGGGGAGGGAGCTTTGGG
>JAWQUT010000738.1:111180-132784 GCA_033807755.1 Ellobium chinense
GTTTTTTCTTCTTTTGGCCCTATTAACATTTTGCGTTATTCTAAATATACCACTGTGATTTGGGGAAATTTCTTCCATGGAGGTTAAAGTACTTCTTTTGCCCGATCTTTTAACGGGAAGAAAAAGGGGGGTCAACGCCCAAAATTTTTCACAAATGTCTTTTGAAAAAGATCACCTCAAATTCTGATTTGGTCCCCAAATTTTCATTTGGCTGGTTTTGACCGCGTGCGAATACATAGGTCTACACATTTTATTTTTTTATCTAGAAGGCTCAAATTGTACCTGAAACTTTAAAATTGGATGCTTTATTTAGATCACAGGTCATTTTACACATTTCTACACCCTAACACTGGCTGGCAGGGCCCCAAAAAAGGGGGATTTTATAGATTAGCGGATTAATTGGGTTGTACACTATGAGTGATTTGCCCTTCTAATAGGTGTCACAAACCTGTAGGGACCTAATTAGCAAAGAGAGATAACTGAGGCTCACTTTGGGAAAGGAGATGGATCACAGTGATTGTTAATGAAAGGGTCTTCCTTGGTCTGGGCATGTAAAGTTTGCTGATCATAAGAGTTTTAATGATATTTATTTTTTTTTTAAGGAATAATATAAACACAGGCAGTGTGGTCATATGGCTGATGAGTCGTATTCAGAAACTGATGATTGTTAAGTCTTTGTGCATTTGACTTGCAGGTCGGGCGGTTTTGGTTGTAATGCTAGTAGGAAAGACTCCATTTCCATTTCCCCACTCTACTCAGGTGTAAATACGTACACTGGGTTTATAGCTCAGGGGATCGGGGTGCTGCACTGCTGACGACCAGCAATGACTTTGTTATATATTTTTTTATGTGTAATATTATGTATTTACATGTATGATGTGTGTATTATGAATGAGATGTATACCATCGTAAGACATTGTAACTAAATTTCCCTACGGGATGAATAAGATAAGATAAGATTGTCCTCAGTGGCACATTGTGTTGTTTATCTTTATACATGATACACAAATTAACAACTTCATATCTTAAACCCAGACCATTACACACACATACACACACACACACACACACACACACACACACACACACACACACACACACACACACACACACACACACACACATACGCATCTGCACAGACAAACTTCGTCCGAAGATATATCATAAAAAACGAACAGCTGATGGCAGGTATAATGGCGGGTATCTTTCTCTATTACATTTGTTTGGTCTTGCTCAACCTGATTGTTCTGAGATGCTAATTTGGGGCGAGAGAAAGATGGGTGAAATCCTTCATGACATGATTTATTTTCTGAGAACCTAACAGTCGTATTTTCATTTTCATTTTCACTGCTGGGTCAGGAGCATGCCTCGAAAAAAAAATGAAAATACGACTCTATTTACCCCGTAAGGAAATTGGATTACAATGTCATACATCTCATTCATAATACAAACACATATAACAATACACATCATACATGTAAGTACATGATATTACAAATGAAATACATAACAACGTCATTGCTGGTCGCCAGGGGTACAGCGCCCTGGTCCCCCCAGCTCTAAAGCCAGGTACTCATTTACACCTGAGTCGAGTGAGGAAATGGAAGTGAAGTGTCTTTCCCAAAGACACTACAACGTAAACTGCCCAGCTCGCGAGTCAAGCACATAAACCTTAGAATTTGAAAGTCTTCAGTTTCTGAGTACGACTCACAAATCTCACAGCCATGCTGCCTCCCAAAACCGCTTTCTGTAGTTCATGTACTAGAGAACTGTCCGTCATCTAAATGACCAGTCCTGTTAGCGTTCATGACGTCAACGTCTATTGTGCGGTTGCCTGGACAAGAATTATCAGAGACGCAAATGGATAAATGGCATGTTCACTAGGGGAAGAAACGCGGTCACAGTGTAATTTTCTCCGCAGTTGAGGCTAGGATTTTAAGTGCGTGGGTTTGTTTGTCTGTTTGCTTGTGTGATTTTATTTATTTATTTATTTATTTATTTATTTATTTATTTATTTATTACTTTCTTTGTTCATGGGTCGGTCAATCACTCGATCGGTCGGTCTATCAGTCGGCTGGCTGTTTACTTCGTCGGTCGGTCGGTCGGTCGGTCGGTCGGTCTGTTGGCTTGCCAGCTGGTGGTTGCTTGCTCGCTTGCTTAGTTGATCGCTTGCGTGGTTGGTTGGTTGCTTGATTGATTCCGTGACTCCTTGGTTCCTTGACTCCTTGGTTCCTTGACTCCTTGGTTCCTTGATTCCTTGGTTCATTGGTTCCCTGACTGGAGGAAAACAGTGCACAGAAGAACTCAGCTGAGACTTTCACCTTAGCGGGCAGCGTTGGTACAGGGATGGAGGTGTGGGGGTTTGGACGATCTGGACACCGTGCAATAATCAAATGACGCCAAGAAATGGTCCAAGAGTGCAGAAACCCTTGACTACGAAGACGTGTCCGCCTCACCCTCCGCCTGTTTCACCAACCCCCATCTCTTTACTTCTGGCATCATTCATGTTATTAAGTTACTGTGGCCGACTGAAGATCCGACACACTGTTAACTTGGCCTAAATCGATGGGACATGGCTTCCAAGGATAATGTGTTGGCTAATTAGAAAGCTAATATATTAAGTTACACTTGTACAAGGCAATGAAGGAAAGTGAAGAAAGGAAACACTGATCGATTTCTAGCTCAGAATTAATTCCTTTCTAGAGGTGTTTTGATCTATAGACTGTAGAAAGTGAGTGGCCGCACCAAAACTACTCAAAAATTACTCGCCTTGCTGTGACTCGATTCAGTTTTCGACATGACTCGAAACGAGACACTTTTTAAAATGTAAATGACTCGACAGGAGACTTTGATCAGAATAACTCAACAGTGAGGACTCTGGTTAAAAAGAAATTGTTTAATGACATGTCAATCGCGGAAAACCCCATGCAGTCTCCTTAAATAACCTGAGTTAGGACCTAAACCGATAGCGTCTGCGTCCAAAGGTTAAAAAATAAAAAACAGCCTACTCTTATTCTTAAAAAAAAAAGTCTTTGTTTTTCACCGTTGAACTACTTCTGGCCTTGTTAATCAAGATCACAAAAGTTCACATGCATTAGAAATGTACAGCTTGATCATGATCCTTGTTTAAATATTCGCATTTCCCTTACATCGTGATACATCAGCCATTAATGATTATTAGAAATTAAAATATGGTTAAGCATACGATTGTAGTTAACTACCAGTGATTTTGGCACTGAGGTCTGATGAATTACACAGTCCCTTGCAGTCCAATTACGCGACAGCATCTGTATCTGTCTCTGTATCTGTCTGTCTTTCTCCATATTTCTGACTCTGTCTTTCTCTATATGGCCGGCTAACTGGCTGGCTGTCACACTCTCTTATATTCTTTCCCTCTCATTACGTTCTCTCATACTTACCCCTAGTATGTCCACCCATTCACAGTAACACTATATCCTGANTCTTGCTCAGCCTGATCGTTCTGAGATGCTAATTTGGGGCGAGAGAAGATGGGTGAAATCCTTCATGACATGATTTATTTTTTGAGAGCCTAAAAGTCGTATTTTCATTTTCATTTTCACTGCTGGGTCAGGAGCATGCCTCGAAAAAAAAATGAAATGAAAATACGACTTTATTTACCCCGTAAGGAAATTGGACTACAATGTCATACATCTCATTCATAATAAACAAACACATATAACAATACACATCATACATGTAAGTACATGATAATACAAATGAAATACATAACAACGTCATCGCTGGTCGCCAGCGGTGCAGCGCCCTGGTCCCCGCAGCTCTAAAGCCAGGTACTCATTTACACCTGAGTCGAGACAGGAAATGGAAGTGAAGTGTCTTTCCCAAGGACATTACAACGTAAACCGCCCATTTCGCGAGTCAAACACATAAACCTTAGAATTTGAAAGTCTTCAGTTTCTGAGTACGCCGGCTCACAAATCTCACAGCCATGCTGCCTCTCAAAACCGCTTTTATATGTAGTTCATGTACTGGAGAACTGTCCGTCATCAAAATGACCAGTCCTATTAGCGTGCATGACGTCAACGTCTATTGTGCGGTTGCCTGGACAAGAATTATCAAAGACGCAAAGGATAAATGGCATGTTCACTAGGGGAAGAAACCCGCTCACGGTGTAATTTTCTCCGCAGTTGAGACTAGGGTTTTAAGTGTGTGGGTTTGTTTGTCTGTTTGTTTGTGTGATTTTATTTATTTATTTATTACTTTCTTTGTTCATGGGTCGGTCAGTCACTCGGTCGGTCGGCCTATCAGTCGGCTGGCTGTTTGCTTCGTAGATCGGTCGGTCGGTCGGCCTATCAGTCTGCTGGCTGTTTGCTTCCTCGATCGGTCGGTCGGTCTGTTGGCTTGCCAGCTGGTGGTTGCTTGCTCGCTTGCTTAGTTGATCGCTTGCGTGGTTGGTTGGTTGGTTGCTTGATTGATTCCGTGACTCCTTGGTTCCTTGACTTCTTGGTTCCTTGACTCCTTGGTTCCTTGACTCCTTGGTTCCTTGATTCCTTGGTTCATTGGTTCCCTGACTGGAGGAAAACAGTGCACAAAAGAACTCAGCAGAGACTTTCGCCTTAGCGGGCAGCGTTGGTACAGGGATGAAGGTGTGGGGGTTTGGGCGATCTGGACACCGTGCAATAATCAAATGACGCCACGAAATGGTCCAAGAGTGCAGAAACCCTTGACTACGAAGACGTGTCCGCCTCACCCTCCGCCTGTTTCACCAACCCCCATCTCTTTACTTCTGGCATCATTCATGTTATTAAGTTACTGTGGCCGACTGAAGATCCGACACACTGTTAACTTGGCCTAAATCGATGGGACATCGCTTCCAAGGATAATGTGTTGGCTAATTAGAAAGCTAATATATTAAGTTACACTTGTACAAGGCAATGAAGGAAAGTGAAGAAAGGAAACACTGATCGATTTCTAGCTCAGAATTAATTCCTTTCTAGAGGTGTTTTGATCTATAGACTGTAGAAAGTGAGTGGCCGCACCAAAACTACTCAAAAATTACTCGCCTTGCTGTGACTCGATTCAGTTTTCGACATGACTCGAAACGAGACACTTTTTAAAATGTAAATGACTCGACAGGAGACTTTGATCAGAATAACTCAATAGTGAGGACTCTGGTTAAAAAGAAATTGTTTAATGACATGTCAATCGCGGAAAACCCCATGCAGTCTCCTTAAATAACCTGAGTTAGGACCTAAACCGATAGCGTCTGCGTCCAAAGGTTAAAAAATAAAAAACAGCCTACTCTTATTCTTAAAAAAAAAAGTCTTTGTTTTTCACCGTTGAACTACTTCTGGCCTTGTTAATCAAGATCACAAAAGTTCACATGCATTAGAAATGTACAGCTTGATCATGATCCTTGTTTAAATATTCGCATTTCCCTTACATCGTGATACATCAGCCATTAATGATTATTAGAAATTAAAATATGGTTAAGCATACGATTGTAGTTAACTACCAGTGATTTTGGCACTGAGGTCTGATGAATTACACAGTCCCTTGCAGTCCAATTACGCGACAGCATCTGTATCTGTCTCTGTATCTGTCTGTCTTTCTCCATATTTCTGACTCTGTCTTTCTCTATATGGCCGGCTAACTGGCTGGCTGTCACACTCTCTTATATTCTTTCCCTCTCATTACGTTCTCTCATACTTACCCCTAGTATGTCCACCCATTCACAGTAACACTATATCCTGAGCACAAAATCATTATAAGGCCCCTATGAAACATCAGAGTATTGGACTAATTAGAGGCTGAAACCCATGCACACCCCTAACTTGAGGCCCCTGCGTTTTGAGTGCACATACGTACTGGGAGCGCGACTGTGCATGTGTCTGTCTGTCTATCTGTGAATGTGTATGTGTATTTGTGTGCCTATATGTATCTTTGAAGTGCGTGTGTGCGTATATGTATGTGTGTGTGTGTGTGTGTGTGCGCGCGCGCACATGCGCATCAGCGAATGAGCAAGTGTGTGGACGAGCTGATGTGCGCTTGTGTTTGAGTTCATGCGCATGTGTGAAACGTTTTGAGTTCTCTGAGAGTAAAGCGTTACATAAATGCCCTATATTATTATTGCATCTAGATTTATTAAAGCTTCCAAGTCCACGGTTTGATATTTTCAGTGAACATTACAATACGAAACATTAACGTAAATGCCAAGGGGCAGGTTCATACGTTTGAGTTTTTAAGTTGTTCGAGCTCAATGTTTCCCTTGTTTGGTTTGAGCAGCGTCGCGAAAGGGTCAGTCTCTGTGCGTGTTTAACTGGTGCTCGCCACTCGCCAGTCACAGAAAGGAAAGGTGCACATCTACCAGAGATTTGGGAGAAATGTGACGTCCGATGTCAAAACCAGAAGAAAAATCTCGTCAACAAGGCATCAACTTTCTACGGTTCCAATTTTGTTAGTAGAGCGTCTTACCAATGGCTTTGTTTCGGAAGAGAATGTGGCAAGAATCAACAGTGTTGGTATGAATGCCTATGAATGAGGGAAAGATATAAGTATGGTAAACGCCACTAGCAAGTCAGTACATTGTTCTTTATTTTCTGTCTCTTCCGCATTAGTCGCAACTATCGCAGCTTGCGTAGAGACATAATATACTTTCTCTGCTAAGGAACGGATGTGGCTTGCTAATTTGTCAAATTTCAGGGACCAAACAAATGCAGCTCATATGTACTATCTGACACAGAAGACAGAAGTCAAAGAGTCAGAACATTACGGTAAGGACGCGGGTCTCGCGAAGAATGAGGAGCGAGCTATTGCCGTATTTTAAAACATCGATAAGCTCAAGAGGCTCTAAAAGGGAAGTTACCGAGACATCTTCCTTGAATATGAAAGAGGATAATCGTTCCATTACTTCCTGTACTTTTACTACAATTTAATGTTAATCCCCCTTCCAAAGAAAGGATATTATGAGTTAAGGGGGCTAGGCTTTTCACATATCCATAATAGCGTTATTTACAAAACTTCACTTTCACATTGTTTAATAAGAATCATACAGTTCTTTGGTCAAGCACCGAGCTTAATAAAAAGCCACTGTTGGCAGTTTATTCCGCTTCATAAGGCGTTGATTTCTTTAGCAAAAAACTCAATTTCATTCCATCAGTCATGCGAAATTCATTAACCATTTCATGCCATGCTTTACAATGTCATTTAAGTTTAATGAAGGCACGTTCGTCCGAATTTATTTAGAGAAAAAGATCCTGAACATCATTTGTTAGCTTAAGGGGGGGAAAAAAAGCCTTTTTTATGTTACAATATTGTTTACCATATCTTAGTCGTTCCGGCCATGACATTAACTCAGTTTCTGACTTCCAAAACAATCTATAAATTTTAATTAAGCTGAAGGTTTTATCTTTTTCAGGTTATCGATTGACATGATTGATAATATGTCCATAAATGAGATCTTGAATGTATTCCTTTTGTCTTCCAGTCAGCACAAATTCCTTTATTTTTCCTGATATGCCTATACCCTAGGGAGCAGAAACCTTTTTTTTTTCTTTGGATGCTCTCTATACATTTCAGCTGTCTCCACATAATCAAACTCTTGTATAACATTTCATACATAACTGAATTGTTATTTTGCACCAAACCTTACGAAACTATTTTGAGCACAACTGCTGCAAGAAGCTTGCCTGTTTTCTGTTTGACGCCAGCGCATCCCCTCTTGAAAGTGACAGTGTGACGTCATCACTCTGATTTTCTCTTAACAAATCCTCTCATCTCAGAGGGCTATTTTTGGTATGAGATCTCTGACTAAGTATTTCCGCGTGTGTGAACATGTCATTCATAAACTTTGTATGGCACTGGTGCAGTGTTCTTTCTCCCTGATCTCGCATGGCATATCCACTGTAGTAGTGAAGACTTTTCTATGAACAAGTCTATGAAATGATCTGATACTGTTTTCAACTTCTCATACGGAGGCGTTCTTACTTTTCACGATCCTTGTCCGTAACGGAAATAGATTTGTTCATTTCTTGCTCCAATTGTTTAAACTATAAATAGTTAGTAACGTCACGTCTCGTAACGTCAGCAGACAGCAACTTGTCAAAGAGTCTCAGAGTACACTTCAGTTTAAAGAATTAATTAAAACCAAGACAATATTACGCTTGAAGTCTTATCCTTACTAGAATAGAAGTCCTGCACCGGAATCAACTTACCTAATGGACTTGGAAGCAAGCGCAGACAGACAGACAGACAGACAGACAGACAGACACACACACGCACGCACACACACACACACACACACACACACGCACGCACGCACAAACACACACACACACACGCACACACACATACATATATACACTCACACAAACACATACACATACACACACACATACACACACACGCATACGCACACACACACACACACACACACACACACACACTCACTCACTCACACACACACGCACACACGCACCCCCATCAAACTCTCCTTCGAAACCCCTTCCTCAATCTCGCCTGCAGAAACAATGAGCGGGGTTCCTCTCTACTACCAAAGATGACTTTAAAGGCACCATTGTGCCATTTTTCTATTGTCTTTTAATGCTAAATTCAGGACCCTTCAAATTTCACAGACGTTTCAATCAAGGACGGCTCAGCTACACTTCAGTGGAATCCAGTGAAACTTGAAAATAGTCTAAAAGCATCTAGTCTATGCCTCGGTGCAAAACAAAATGAAACTTGAAGCTGGTCTAAGGGTCAGTAACATCATAATTAAAACTATAGTCAGATTACGTGTAATTTGATTATCTTGCTGTCACACTTTCGAAGAAATTTCCATTTTGATGAAATAACTTGGGCAGATTCCATTCCTTATGCTGTCTTGCTTTGTCAGTTTTACCAATACCCTGAAGACTTTAGGTATCGGTTTGTGGATTTGGTTTCCGGGTCGGGCGGTTTTCGTTGTGCTGTCCCTAGGAAAGACAGTTTACTCATATTTTCCTCCTCGACTTTGGAGTTTGTGTAGTACAAGGTGGAAACGGAGCACTTAGTAATAAAAGTGGGGAGTGAGCAGACGCAAACAGATGCTGACACAAAGTAGGATAATGGGGAAAGACTCAGAGGTCGCGGGTTCGATTCCCAACGTATCACTTTCTTTCTTTCTTCCATTTTCTCTCTGCATTTGTCTTCTTGAGCACATTCCCCTTTATCCTACTTTGTGTAAGCATCTGTTTACGGCTGCTTACTCCCAACTTCTGGTGTTAGTGTTGTACCTGGCATTCAGGCCAAGGAGAGGGAAGGGGAAACAAGGCACTGCTGTGCGGCGACTAACAATGACTGTGTTGTAGATTTGACTATATTATTATATTATAGTATTATGCATTATGTATACAGCTATATATGTATGTGCTGTCATGACGTCACGTTCATTCCACATTTGCCAAAGTCAGCTTTTGAGATTTTGAGAAATTTAGCGCTCTCAGCCCGTCGCTCAAAGCAAAACAATGAGGCAGATGTGGATAAGCTTGTAAAATTGTGATATAACAAGGAGTCAAAATATTTGTTTTAATAGGAAGAAGACGATAAATGAGATCATAGTAATATCAACAACTCAAATCATAAAAGAGTGACGTCGGCAATTGTAGAATCAATGTGATGAATGAGATGCATAATATTGTGCAGACTTATAAACCTTATTTCCTTCAGGTTAAATAAATGTTGATTTAACATTTTATCAGACAGGATGATGGTTTGATACATAATATTAGAAACATGTAAATATAGGGACGTAGGTGTGAGGTAGGTTAGTATCCAAAATGACCCAGTTGCTTTGGGTGTCGATTTCAACAGTGCTTATATGTACAAGGCTTTAACTGGCTGGTTCTAACCGCACATAGGAGCGGGGCGTGGAGGGGGGGGGCGAGGGTTAGTACGGCCCTCTTTAGAATCTGACCACTTTACGCGAAGGAAGGGGGAGTTTGACTGTCACAAATATGATATTCGTAATAATTGCCCTCGCCCTACTTTTTTCCTGTCACATTATTCTGAGGTGTCATTTTACAATAGTATTTATAACAGTATGGAAAGAAAGATTGTTATTCCCAGATTATGGTACATCTCCATTCTCGACAGTCATTTCTGAACTTTTGCATATCTGAAATGTAAAGGAAAACAGAGCTTGTTTGGTTTTTTTCTTTAATTATTAATTTACACCAAGATGAACATACAATTCTAAATTTCAAACGAGTTTCTTTTTCTCTGTAACTTTATTATCCCAACCATTCTCACCCTCTCTCTTCTCATTAACGTCTGGAACTGGGTACAAAATGAAATGAACGGAACAAAATTATGGACACCGCTGCGCATTTCAGGCATCGGAAATTCAAAAAGATGGACTAGTCGTCACCTGAGTGCAATACCTCAACAGACGCCAAAATTTAAAGTTCACTGGGGAAGCAAAAACGTGTCTCCTTTTTGTACAATTCCACCTAGCAAAGAAAGTTAGTTCATGCAGACATAATAGACTTCAGTCATTTGGGCTTGATTTAATGAGTTTCAGTTGAGGAGAGGTCGAGTGTTATCGGGTTTTGTGGCTGTCATTCCTTCGTGCATAGGTCCGACATTGGAGATGGACATTTTTTTTGAAGTGCCTGTGCAAGTAAGAGCAATTTTTCGATATTATTTGCTCCTAATGGTGAATTATATAAAGAAATATTTCGCTGTTTCCTGTTGTATCACAACACTGTTGAAACTAAACCTCTTGGGCTGCGTTTGTGCCATTTTGAAATGATAAAATGAGGCCCATCTGAAAAGATTCTTTTTTTTTTTAATTCACATCGCCTGAAAAACTGAGATTAAGGCGTACATGGTTTTTTTTACCGTAAAACGACGGAGATATAGGGCCGTATGCTTAATGCTATCTAACTCTGCGCTCTGACAGTAGCTATGGGTGAGACAGAGAGAAAGAGAAAGGGACAGATGTCAGCTTCTAATGTAAGTGTCAGTTATGCACATGAGGTTTTTTTTTTTTCTCATTTTTTTCCTAACTGTTGTAATTGTATATGATTGGCTTTGGCCTTAATAAGCAAACTTGAAACTTGAAACTTGGTAAACATCACTGATGTTTTCGAATTTCCCCCCAGTTAATTCCAGAGTGCAAAGTTAGACGACATTTTGCTTACGGCTCATGGTTTCGATTTTTTTCCCATAATGTGAAACTGTGAGGACACAAGTTTCTGCCTGTCATGACCTTTAAACATTGCTCTTGATAGTGTTAAATCCTTTTTCAGGTCACTGTGGGTTCAAGTTCATTAGTGGAGGAAATTAACAACCGCACTTTTAATGTATCCGCTCCCCGAATGTCTGGCGATGATTTTGCTTCCACCGGCTAATCATCAATTTGGTTTTGTTTATTCCCAATTCATTCTGTGTTTTTCTTCATTGGTAAATGATGCTTTGGCGCAATTCAAGATTTCTACCCGACGTTTAGAACTTCACAAACACACACGACAAACAGAAAGCGGATCAGTGTGTTAATTTGTCCAGATTTGATAACATCGTTTTACTGCCGAGAGCAGTAGATAATGGAAAGATTATGTTTTCATCATTATGCCATTTTTAAACGGTAACACTATTCCCATTATGCTTGTCGAAGCGACGTTTCTCTCTTTCATCTGCTATTATGTTGCGAGTCTGGTAATTGACACAAATAACACTGTAAAAGTACAATCTTTCCAAAATCGTACTAGTTCTTAAGAATACTCGGCTAAGCTTAATTATAACCATTTGAAAGCAGGAAAGAAAGTCGAAATGAGGCAAAAAAAAAACCCAGAGATTTAATAGCGTTGTTTTTGTTGTATGTGTCTTGAAATAATCTAGTTACTTTGGAAGTCCAAATACTCGATCACTTCAAACTGAGCTGGAAACGTGACATTTTCAGAACATCTTAAGATACTTTTCTTGGCTCTGTTTACAAAGCTTCTTTGTTTTAAACCCTCTATGAAAGTCTGTGAAAGCCTTTACCTCACTTAAGCTCTGAAAACGCCATCTTCTGGGCTGTCAGATTACATCCCACTGAATCTTTATTTCACAGCAAGCAACCTTGTCTTGAGGCATATTATCAAATGGGAGAAACCAGAAAACAAAGAAAAATGTTTAAAAAAAAATGTTTCGGGTTACTAACTGTATTAATGCTCTCATTCTTGCGATGCACCAGTCAGCTGTTCAGGAGTCTACAAGATCACCCAGTTTTTTTAATAATTTTGATTCAGAGGTATGGATATAATGCTTGTCATAATTATTGTATGTTCTAGTGCCAGGTCGATACCGATATGGCCTTTCACATAAAGAAAGAAGAAAGCAGGTGAATTTAGGCACATTAACATTAATTCCGTGCATTTTTTGCGGTGGTGGTTGTTTTTCCTGTGACCGATAAGTTCAATGGAAATTGATTTCTGGATCAGTCTGAAAGATAAAAATAAATATGTATCTATTTTCATTGATTCGTTTGTATTTTAAGACGCCGGCTTCGCACTTTTCAATCATTTTTTTCTTAAATTTCTATATGCTACTTTATTTGGTGGATGCATAAAGAAAAAAAAGTGGGGCCCAGCAAACATGGGCCAACCCGAATCAATGATGAAAGAGAAATACGAAACTGATAGACAACTGTCAATGAAATCTTTATATCCTACTTGACGCAGGTTAATTTCCTCCACAGAGGTGGACATTGGAGCCACTAACCTGTCGCTTATTTGTGTTAGGGGTTTTTCCAGCATTATGAAAGTTTCTAATTTTTTTTAGCCACATATAAATTCCCTGAAGTATTTAAATCATATATAATACATTGCCTTTATACTTGTTATGCAGGTCAAAGTTTTATTTTGAAAAATCAGTTTGGAATAAACCACGAGGAATTTGCTGAAAATCATGTGAAGGGAAGTTTAGTTTGTTTAAGTTCTGCTCCTAAGATGTGAGACACTACGAATTGCTCTAGTTTCTTCTCCTCAATGCTTGCAAGTCAGTCATTACTGAAGCCAATCGCTATTAGACTTGGTGCAACTACTTGTACTATAAGATTTTATAGTATAATATATTTAATTAAACTGTTTTGTTGATTTCTATGACGGGATTTGTTTTCACTATTTACAAACTTGGTGCAGATGCAGACCTACTGGGAATTAGCAGCCCACTTTGATGTACGATTTAGTAATCTTTGTATTTAAAGAAATATAGAAAAGTTCACATAGGCATCAATGAGACATGAATGAAATCTGGCGTCAAGCAAACCTGTTTACTGCAAACGACATTGTTCAGTGATGCATCACTCAACATTTTAATTTGCAATTTCCACTGGAATCCCTATGGTGACAAGTTGCATTATACGTTACCTGTATTACATCCTGTGGGAGAGTATAGTGCCTCCCTTTAAACCTTTTGGACCTACACAGACTACAACCCTCTGCACACCAAAGCGATACATTATACTTCAACACAATGCAATTGAATACATAGGTTTGCGCACCGCATTACTTGCACATCACTTAACTGAGTCTGCGCCATACTGAATTAAAGCGCACTTTTTAGTCAGAGTGGAGTCCGATGGCGATCCCATTTCAAGGCATAGAAGGATCCCTCTAACTCCTCTGGGATCATAACCGTATAATTGGGAAGCTGAACTGATGTGATAGATTATATTATACGATATCGGTATAATATATCCCATGCCGTTTTTTCCTGCCCATGCAGCTGATCTTGCCAAATTCGTAGCCCATCTAACGAAGGGGCGTATGCGACAAACTAGCAAATGTCGCATATTATACTCCTGCGTGAGATGGACGACGAAATTTGAAACTGTACATGAAACGATGTGGATTTGTGTGCCAAGCAAACATTTGCCTTTTATTTACTGAAGTCTCCCCTATTATGTTTTCCTCAGACTCCTAACTGGCGTACGTGACATCTGAGAAAGCTGAAGCATGACAGAACTCTTTACCACGGGCCCCTATACCTGTGGGTCGTACGACCCCACCACTCAGTACCACAGGGCAGAGGAGCTCCCCCACGATGACCTGGCTTTCTACTGCACCATCCGAAATATCTACGGGTTCACCGGTACTTTGCTCGCCGCCTTCGGTGTCGTTGGCAACATCCTGTGTCTCGTCATTCTGCCCAAGACCGGAGGCGCCAAGAGCGCCATTATCCTGCTCTTCTCCCTTGGTGTTTACGACACGCTGTTTCTGGTCGCCAGCGCACTCTTACGGTAAGCCATTTATTCATTTTCTCGTCTTCGCGCCGGCTTGCTGTTACTGTAAATCACTTATTGGCCTCCTCTCATTCGGCGTGCTGTCACGGCAGGTCATTCATTTTCATCTTGTCTTCGACGCACTGGTACGTAAATCATTCATTCTCTTTTTGGTCTCCGGCGCATTATTACAGTAATTTTATTCTCTTCCTATTCTCCATTTTACGATAAGCTATTTATCCCCCTCCCTGTCCAGCTCACTATTTACCTTGTCTTTGATCGCTGTTCCGGTAAGCAATTCATTTTTGGCTGTCGTCTCCGGCGCGCTGTTTTGTATTCAAGTTCTCCTGTTGTTTGAGCTCAAGCCAAACATTAATCTAAATACAAACACACTGACAACAATCACTTCCAATATTATATCTTTACTTGCGACACTGCATGGTAGGACATTCATTCCTTTTCTCGTCTCCGGCATCCTGTTACGGAAAGTCATTATTCCCTTCCTCGTCTTTAAGGCGCTTTTACGGTAAGCCGTTCTTTCTCTTCCTTTCGCCAACACCTGTTGTAGTAAGACATTCATCCCCTTCTTGTTCTCTAACGCGTTCCTAGAGTGAGTTATCCATTCTCTTCCTCGCGTTAGCGCGCTTTTACGGTAAGCCGTTCATTCTCTTTCTCGTCTCTAGTTTACGATAAATCATTTATTTATTCCCGTCCTTGTCTACGACGCACTAATACCGTATGCAATTTATTCACTTTCTACTATCTAGTGCCCTCTTATGGGAAGCCATTTATTCTCTTCGGCGTTTTCGGTGCGCTGTCACCATAAATTATTCATAAAATTCCTCCTTCCTGGCGCCCTCAGACTGTATGCTATGCAATATCTTTCTCGTCTCTAACATGCTCTTATGGTAACCATTTTTCCTAAAATCATTATGTTATTATACCATTCGGAAGAAGGAGTTTGACACAGTAAAAGTGACTGTTGTTTGGGTTGTTTTGTTTGTTTTTGTTTTTGCACTATAGCCTAGGGGAAATGCACTCTAAAAGATGCATCACTTTATAGATATAAAGAGAAAATAAGCATGCATTACTCACATACATGCAAAAATTTGCACATTCTCATCAGCAATATATGCACGGATCACAGCATTCACTGCACTTTGTTGAGGCCATATTATATGTGCAATATTTGAGAACTTGCGTATTATTGATAGGATCTCTTACTGTCGTAAGAACGACAAAATTTACTTCTCCTGTCGAACGCTACAAAGGGTGCATTCAGTACCGATGCAGTTGATGTAATTATTACCATGGTAGGAAATCCCATCTTTAATGCGCAAGCTCTTAGCTGTCGTTCTTTGCGCATTGGTGCTGACTACGGGGATCATCATTTTTATCTTATTTTTGGTGTGTGTATACAGGAGGGAGGAAGGGGCGTTCTGTAGTCACCGCTGGCATGCAAAGTTAGATAGCAAAGAAGGGATAGTTGTTGATTAAGACACTTACTGACTTAAGAAAGGTGTTTAAATACGTCCCTTGGATGCAATACCTGAAAAACACCGTAATCCACATTTCTGAGGGGAAGACCCCCCCCCCCCCCCCCCNAAAAAAAAAAAGTATCATTTTCGTGAAATTGCCCCTAACAAAATGACTTCCTGGAGGATAGCTTTACTAGTACATGCCGTAAAATGAAAAATAGAGCTCAGTCTGTTGAGTCAGAACTTATTGAGCCACGGAGTTAGGAAAAAAAAAATTTTTAACGATTTTCATCACTAACATCGCTTGATGCAAATGTCCAACATTGGTCATATCGTGACAGTACCCTAGCTTTCTCACTGGTGAGACTGGTACCTGAACAATTGCCTGCAATATTACTATGTGTGCTTTAGTCAACAATTGCCTGCAATATTACTATCTTTAGTCAACAATTGCCTGCAATATTACTATGCGTGCTTCAGTCAACAATTGCCTGCAATATTACTATATTGTGTGCTTCAGTCGGTGAATTACTTAAAAAATATATTCGTAATTTCCTATCATACGACGAAACCAATGATGCTAGAGGTCTGAAGTTTGACACAATATGCGTGATCTTAGTATCAGTCAAAGCCAATTTGGGTCAAGCTGGTGTTTGCTCGGGGTACTGCTTTCGAGTGACGAAGATGTCTTCATCTATTTCCTGTCCAAGTGCAGCTTAATCTCTCACTGGTCTGGGGCATTCTGAGAGTACATCACCGCTCAGAAAGGAAAGCCTAAATTAGTTTGTTATAGTTTTCGTGCTGACTCCCTCTGAGATAGCGAGGGCAGTGAGTGTAGGTTTCGTTTTTTAAAATAACCCATCCCATTCCATGTCTAGACTTTCTCTGCTTGGGACAAGAAACAGACCGCTCTTAATAAGTCAACTCCAGTAAAGTTCACTTGCGGCTTGAGCAAAATAGTAGTGTGATTGCGTCATCAGAGCCTGCTTTCAAAAGTACAAGACCAATCAGCCAATAAAGCCGCTGTAGCAAACCACATCAGCCATTGACACTTCTCTGATAATGCGAAAGTGGAAAGCGGAAGTAATGATGTTGGATTTGTGACTTGCGATGCCCGGATGAGCGTGCGTGCAAAATAAACTGATATGAGTCTATAGGATGGTGGGTGTGCCTAACACAGTTCTGTTTCGGGCTATCCTAAAATTCATGGATCCCACGATTTTCCTATAATGTTTCATAGATAAAGCGAAAAAAAGAAAGGTGGTAACTGTTTTATTCTATGGCCACACTGCTCACTTTCTAAAGCAATACGAAAAGGAAGAGGGTAGTGGATACAGGGGAAAGAGAGACTACTTAAACCAGACACTATATTTTCGTGGCAATGTTTCCCTCAGTGTCGGGCTATGTGACAGTTTGGGTTTTTTAGGCGTCCGGCGCTGACTTTTCATAAGACACCCAGGCCTTAGCCCATATAACTTATTTTAGTTATTTCCCAGGCAGAGAAGTGGAAAATAATTCAATTGTGTCAAGCCATTCTCCGTCACACGGAAGATGAGTTCTTGCACTGTGTAAAGCCATTATAGAGTAAAATTGACGGCGATGCCATGATTAATTTCTTTAGGTTACAGTCTGTATCTACTTTCAAGTTCCTGCTCCTATATTATGAAGTTACTTGTTTTGTGCTATTCTTTCCTCTTTCTACATGCTCCGCACCCACAGATAAACATCCCAGAGGGCAGCTTCTGGTTCGAGAAGTGTATTGACCTCTTGGATGATGGAAATTACTGCCAATTTACTCTATTTTTGATGTGACTGTTTTTCCCGTGATTTTGTTTGTTTGATGCTGGCAGGACATACAAAAGCTATATCAGATTTCTTCAGCTTGGGCAAGCCAGCAAAACAAAAACATGGGAAGGAGGGTGGATGTGGGAGATGGAGGTGGGTGGATATTTAGAAACGTACCATGGCTCAACATGTTCCAATATTTCTCTTTTCATTATCTCGAGAATTTGAAACATATTGTGAGCAGCACTTTAGAGCAGGGAAAGATGAAAGGAAAGAGTTTGATGTAGAAGGCATTTACATGCTGAGAAATTTCTGTAGACAGAGGCAGATTATTTCTTTTTAGGTTGGAAATAGACTTTGCATTTTTTTTAAACCGTTCTTTAACTGTATTCCCCTGACATGCCTCCGCAGGCAAGTTTTGTTGTTTGTTTGTTTGTTGTTTTTTTTTTTNTCCCTTGACATGGGGGGGAGGGGGGGGTTACTTTGAGTATCATTTAGCACCGGTGCCTATAGGAAAACCACAACGCAAAATCGTAATGTTTTTCTCGAGATTATAATGAACTTTTCGACCAGGAAAATGACATCGCTTCCTGGAATTATAATCTGTAACCGTTATGACTGCAAAGTGCGTGAACTTCTTTGTGAGTTGGCACTTACGTCATTCACGGTCTAACAAAAAAGGATTTATACAGTAGCAACGAATATTTTATTGCGGATCTGTACATTTCAAGATTGGTGTAAAACAAACCCTGAATCTGAGATTTCATGCCCTCTTATGACAAGTCATATATAAATGTAAAAGTAATAACCTGTTTTATTTTACCACGTTTGGTTGTTTCTCCTTGGGCGAGTTTGACGGAGGGCGGGGAGTGGGTAGGGGGTACGGGGGAAGGGCAATGGCTATAGATTTACAAGAGTGGAAAAAGAAGTTCGTGGCCTCACTCAGAAAACGCAAACATTTTGAAAAAGTAAACGCATCGGAATCTTCAACAATATGTCGCATGACATTACACCAAGTTTTGTAATGATACAGTTTTTTGGGCGAGGCCCCAAACTTTTGGATCCAACCTCGTAAAGTCTCAAATAATATTGTGTATATATGAGAAGACTAAGGAAGAACAAAACAAAATCCCACTCTTCTGTAATGCCACAGCAATGGCAACAGAAACATCATTACTCTTTACCTCGTTTCTAGGGATTACAAAACAAGGTTTTGGTTGTTGTTTTTTTTTTAATTCGGAACTGTCTGGCAGCCGGGACTAGATTACGTCTTGTGTTACAAGAGATGAATAATTAAATTTCCTTCGTTTCTTTGTGAATAGAATACTCTGATCTCATGATCACTAGACAGATTGAAAGTGAAAGCAGGCTGGTCTGAGTGACGAAACCAGTTTTTTAGTAGTGCTGGACGATACTTTTTCTTGAAGTACTCATCACTATCGATTATTCCAGTCAAAATTATTCAATTAATACTCTATTACTCGTGGTGATTACTTTACGTCTTGTAGGGCCTGCTTTTCAAGTTGGGCCTGCTTTTCAAGTTGTAGGGCCTGCTTTTCAAGTTGTAGGGGGCGTAGGGCCTGCTTTTCAAGTTGTAGGGGGCCTGCTTTTCCAGTTGTAGGGCCTGCTGGGCCTGCTTTTCAAGTTATAATCATTGTGTTGTTTTTTGGGGACGGGGAGGGAAGGAAGAAATTATTTGCTTCACTGAACTGCCATACTAGTTAGCAGCTAACCTACTTTAGGCGCAAGTTCAGATTACTAACAATTTGACATTTTTATCTGATCGAGAATGTATTATCACAGAGTGGTTGGGCGAGCAACATTGAGTTAAAAGTCCGAAGAGAAGCTTGTATACACAAGATAAATAATGTCCTCTGACGGCAAAGTCTGACTTGTTAAGGCGTGAAAGAAAATAAAAGACAGAAGTATTATTCTTTACAATTCATTGCCCTTGACTTACATAAGAGTGGATAGAAAACAGAATCACATCGCTGATGTCGCAATTTTTTTTTTCGTAATTAATGGGGCAAAGCAAAATCGATTTCTTTCATGTCTTTGTCAAAAAATAGAGAAAAGTAGAAACATCTTAATATGTGGAAATTGCGCTTGGAAACTAGAGCACAAAAAAATCTAGTTTCCAGACGCTAAAAGTAGGCTGACAAGAACAGGTGTAGATGTAGAACAATTTCGACATTGGTTTAGGTTTTTTTTCTAAGCATAAACCGTGAAGGACATAATTATTATGTGGACTTGGATTGTGACATGACTGTTATCCCGGGAAAAATTATTACAGCTGAAACATATAAATTCTTAGCAGTCACAGCCATTATAACGAACAAGTTGGCCCCACTCAACCATATGATTGTAGGTATGAAGATCGCAATGTATTTTTCACTGTTAGCTTGATTGGCTATCCTTGGTAGTGTGTAATTAGTCAAAATATTTTATACATTCTTTCATGATTCATCAAAAGTTTAACACAAAGAAACATACACCAAGATCAACTAAATTGTCCACACTCAGCTCTAAAGTGAGATACTTATTTACACCTGATTGTAGTGAGTTCTTCCTAAGGACACTATAGTGCAAACCATCCGACTCGAGAGTCAAACTCACAAACCTCAGACATGACTTGTTTTAGAACAAACAAGCCGCACAGCCACAATGCCCTCACTATATGGCCTTATAAAATATATATAAAAATTGGATTTAGGATGAGTAGGACGATAGTATAATTTACACAGATGTTCGATATAAAGTATACCTTGGTGCATGGAAAAAGTATACTTATTATTGATGTATACCTTAATTTGGAGGTCCAACTGATTGATGAAATGATGGGATTAAAATGTATCTGTGCCTGTGAAATGCATACTTTATAACGATGTATACACGTTAAAAGAGTACTTAACATCGAGGTTCCAGTATATACGGTCTCGTATATTTTCATCATCAAAAGATTCCCGTTGAGCCATTGCTTTATCTCTCCTTTGTTGCTCGCGATGTGGCAGTTGTAAACAACCTTGGCGCTGTTCGGATTCCGGGTAGAACGGTTTGATGATCTGAAACTCCTCGGGGTCTTGCTGGGAAATGATCGGGAAATGCTGTCGTGGCCGTTCACCTATCAGACAGAATCCTGCCTGCAAGTAATGAGATCGCCACGGGGCGACAGGATAGCGAGAGCACCAGGTTCCTGTCATTCTTTTTTAACAGAGGAGAAGATGTGACAGTGGTGGTTCTTGGCTTGAAGATTTAGTTCATCGATATGGGTCAAATTTCGGGCAGGACAGAACAGAACCAGAACAGAACAGAACATTGCTCCTTGATTATAACAAGTTCAGTTGTGTGGGTTCAAACATGATTTATTACTCAACATGTAGATGGAGCTGTCATAGTTAGAAATTCTACTTGACACAACAGAGAAAGAGTGACGGGAGTTGGGGGAGAGAGAAGGAGGGGNGGGGGGGGGGGAGAATAGAGGTGGGGATTGCCCCTCTCGAGATTTCGAATAGTTTGTCCACCCAGTTGCCGAAAGCGCGAGCCGCCCCTGGTACTCTGCATGAAGATGGAGCTGTCAAAATGCAAATTCAAGGAGAAAAGAAAAAGGCAAAAAAAAAGGCGGTGGGGTAAGGGATCTGGGGAGAGAGAGAGAGAGGAGGGGTGTTGATGCCACTCCAGACATTTCGAAAGTACCGTGTAACCTGGGTTCGTTTTGAATAAATTGAAAATTGAATTGAATTGAATAGTTTGCCCACCCAGTTGTCGGAAACACGAGCCCCCTCTGCGTATTTATAACATTGGAGAAAATAGAATAGGGCGATATGAGTTGTTTCAGACGACCACAATAGAAACTAAAACAGGTCAATGACCACGGTCTTCAGTGAAATTTACTTTTTGCTTTGTAGATGCTGAGATTTATGTGGTTTAATTTGGTTAGAGTTTCTTTTGTCTCCTTTGAGGCTAGCACATTCAGATATGTAGTGAGATTCGTAGCTTACTGTGAGGGTATCCTAGAATCCATGTTGATACTGGAAAGAAAAACGCGATTCTAATGCATTATGAAGGATTATCTTTTAAAGTGTTATTCTCGCCGAGGATGTCGGAAGGAAAATTTTGGAAT